>CM039308.1:18072025-18303960 GCA_022316695.1 Camellia oleifera
TTAGATTATTTCCATCATTCTTCAATTTGAAAACCCACTTATTTTTCAGAATTTTCCTCCCTTTAGGCAATTTCACTAAGTCATAGGTGTGATTTTCAAATAAGGAGTTCATCTCCTCTTCCATGGCCTTTTTCCAATCACCTTTCTTTGCATGCTCAATTGCTTCTTGGTAGCTCTCCGGCTTCCCTTGATTAGAAATCAACACAAATTCATTGGGAGGATACTTTCTTGAAGGTTGTCGGTCCCTTGTAGATTTCCTCAACTCAAATTGTGGTGGCGATTCTTGAGTTGGATGCTCTTCCTCAATTTCTAGCTCAACTTCATTAGGATTAGCATCATCCTCTACATCTTCAATAGGTGACTGCACATCTCCCTCATTTTCATCATCCACCGAAGATGAAGGAGATGGATCCATGTCAATGAGATCACTAGTTTTCGGCTCCAGTTGATCACCTTTGCCAAAGTCTTCAATTGTTTGGTCTTCAAAAAACACAACATCACGGCTTCGAATGATTTTTCTTATCGACCGGATCCCACAATCTATACCCAAATTCATCGCACCCATAGCCAAGAAAAATACATTGTCTTGACATACTATCAAGCTTGGACCTCTCATCCTTTGGAATGTGAACAAAAGCTTGGCAACCAAACACTCTCAAGTGTTCATAAGACACATCTTTGCCAATCCAAACTCTTTCAGGAACATCACCATTCAAAGGATAGCAAGGAGACAAATTGATCACGTCAACTGCTGTACTCATTGCCTCACCCCAAAAGGATCTTGGCAATTTAGCTTGTGAAAGTAAACACCTTGTTCTTTCCACAATGGTACGGTTCATCCTCTCAACAACGCCATTTTGTTAAGGAGTCTTCTTAGCTATCTTTTGGTGCCGAATACCTTGGCTGTGACAATACTCATCAAATGGCCCAATGTATTCACCACCATGGTCTGATCGAATGCACTTCAATTTCTGCCATGTTTCTCTTTCAACCATGGCCTAAAAATGCTTAAATACTTCTAGAACTTGATCTTTAGTTTTTAGTAGAAAAGTCCAAACTTTCCTTAAATATTCATCAATGAAAGTAACAAAATAAAGTGCACCACTATGTGTTCTAACTTTTAAAGAACCATAAACATCCGAATAAATCAACTCCAATACATTTTCTTTTCTAGAAGCAAAATTTTTATGAAAAGAAACTCTATATTGTTTACCCGCCAAACAATGAACACAAGTTTTAAGATGTGTACCTTTCAAACCGGGTAGAAGCTCTTTCTTGAACAAAACTTGTAGCCCTTTTTCACTCATATGCCTAAGTCGCTTGTGCCACAATTCAGTAGAAATATCATCTTCAAGTGCATTGACAAAACCTTTACAAATTTTTTCTTGCATCGAATAAAGTGTATGAGTCTTCTTGCACTTGGCCACCACCAAAGAACCCTTTGTGAGCTTCCATATTCCATCACCAAATTTGTTATTGTAGCCTTCATCATCTAGCTTCCCAGTAGAGATCAAATTGAGGCGAATGTCGGGAACATGCCTCACATCTTTAAGCAACAACTTGTTGCCCAAATTTGTTTCTAAGCAAACATCACCCATGCCAATAATCTCGGACAAACCTTCATTACCCATTCGAACAAAACCATAATCTCCTTCGGTGTAGGTAGTGAAGAAATCAACTCGAGAAGTCACATGAAAAGAAGCACCGAAATCAATCACCCAATTGCTCTCTTGGCCCACAAAATTGATACAATCATCTTCACAAACAACCATGAGATCATCGATAGTAACTGCCGTTGTGTCTTCTTGCTTCTTATCCATACTTTTGTCACGCATTTCTCCTTATTCTTGAGCTTTCAGCATTCTCACTTCATGTGCCCTTTCTCATGGCAATAATAGCACTCAATGTCTTTCTTTGAAAAAGAACCATCTTTTGATTTGTCACGGCTTTGATCACGACCATGAGGAGTCTTACTTCTCCCCCTTGTTTTGCTTCGGCCTCTCACAACAAATACTTCCGAATGAAAGGAACCCGCTAATTTTCTTCTAGTTTCTTCATTCAACAAGCTACTAGTAACTTGGTCCATTGTGACAACTCCATCGAGCGCCGAATTACTAACTGTCACAACCAAAGTCTCCCAACTTTCAAGCAAAGAACTAAGTAGCATCAAAGCCTGCAACTCATCATCAAAAACAATTTTCATAGAAGCAAGTTAGTTAACAATACTCTTTATTTTATTCAAACGTTCTGGAATGGGACTGGCATCTTTATATTTTAAATTAACCAACTTACAAAACAAAAAGGCTTTATTTGTGGTTGATTTTCTATCATAAAGACTCTCTAATTTTTTTCATAAATCATGTGCCGAAGTTTCAGTAGCAACATAATGAAACACACTGTCATCAATCCATTGACGGATAACACCAACGGCTTTTCAATTAAGCCTATTCCATTCATCATCTTTCATACCCTCGGGTTTGCCACTATCACCCTCAATGGGTCCATACAAATCTTTTCAAAATAATAGGTCCTCCATTTTAGTTTTCCAAGTTACCCAATTGCTTCTATTGAAGCTAGACATGCGACCTACATTCCCCTCCATTGATTTATACAAATAAATAAACACAAATAAACTGTAAGCTCTGATACCAGTTGTTAGGAAAAATCGATGATTCCCCACAAGTAAATCAATCAATGGGAATAAAAACTAATGTGAAAAAATTAAATCAAAGGCAACACAAGAATTTTTACGTGGTTCCCTCAATGTGAGGTACGTCCACGGGATCAAAATTCGATTCCACTATCAATCAAATAAGTTCCAAACGATTACAAACGAGACACTAATGGTCTCACAAAACCACCCTTAGGTGAATTCCAAATAATCACAAATAAATAAGAAGAAAGACCTCACTAAATAGATGAACAAAAATCTTCAGAATCAGAGTTATAGAAGATCCAAAATAACGAACCAAATCAGAACCAAAATTTGAACTAGACGAACAAGGAGCTCAAGCAATACACTACCACTCCAAACCAAAAATCACCAAAGCTTATTTGACCAAGTCAAATCTAGAGCAATAAACAACACCAATTGAAACTCACAAAATTGAGTGATATACAAAGCACTCTCATCGAAATTTGATCACCAAGATGCTGCTGCCGCTCACTCTATTTTTCTTTGGAAAAAACAATACCCATCATATATTGTGAATCTAGGATTTTTTATCAAAACTTTAGTTAAATTAGGTCTCCACAAAATTAGATATAATATATAAAAATATATTATACCTAAACCAAACCAAATTAAAACTCTTTTAGTAAATCAATTGAGTCCCCTACTCCAATAAAGAGATATACCCAAGAAATCATTGGCTTGAACCATGCTAGGGTTCTTACATGCAAGACCATTCACTAGCACTGTCATGATCAAGAAAGTCACACAATCACTATTAGTAATAATAATAATCATGCAATTAGAGTTTGTACACAAATACAAAGACATGCAAGAATGGTGTTGTACCTTGACTAGTTGGTTCAGCAACACAGAAATCTTGAAGAGGACTATTGTCAGAAGCCAAGGCAGCATAGAAGGATAGAGATGGGAGTCCTAACAATAGACTTGTGGAGGCCATTTGAGAAGATATAAAGAATGAGAATTCTTTGAAAGAAGTTATTAAAAGAGTAATTGAGGTGGAGATATGGTATGGAGAAAAATGTATATACAGACTTATATATATAATAGGGATATATATATATATATATATATGTGTGTGTATATATGAGAATAGTATAATAAATCTTATTTGTCATGCCACTTGAAATGTTCTTAATATTTAGCCAAAAAACAAATAGTGTAATGGTAACATGTGTCGTAAGTTAATTAAAAGTTGTAAATAAATTAGGTGGATAAATCTTATATTTTATCAATTCAATAATATTATGAATCCCTACAACAAAATTCGATTGCTCATTAGATAGTGATATTATCACGTAATATTATTATTAAATCTAATATTTACCCCATTCTATGGGTATTACTAGTAACTTGAAAATGTTACACTAGGTTGGAATTTTTCTACAAAAAAAATTGTTTTGAAAATAAAGTAACACTGACATACTTTTAGATTATGATCATTATGGATCTTATATTTTTAAATGAAAGAAATATGATAAATTATATTATTTTATATCATTTTTTATTTTTATTTTTATAAGGGGTCGTTTGTTTAACGAAATTGAGGTGTGGGATTGGACTTTATATCCAATAAATTTATGGGGCATGCACCAATAAATCCCAAATTTGTATCTTGTAACCCATTTGGTCCTATGAATTTTCTTATGAACCGTTAGGTCCTATCCTAATGTTAATGACCATTGAACATCATTAACATCAAATCATCAACATTAAACATCATCAAACATTAAACATTAAACTTCATCATCAACATTAAACAATAAACATCATCAAACATTAAACATTAAACATTATTCATCATCAACATCAAATATCAAACATCAGACATAAAACATTATTCTTCAACATTAAACATTATACATCATCATAAAACATTAAACATCATCATCAACATTAAACATTAAACATTAAACATCATCATCAACATTAAAAATTAAACATCATCAAACATTAAACATTAAACATTATTCATCATCAACATCAAACATCAAACATCATACATAAAACATTAGTCTTCAACATTAAACATTATACATCATCATCAAACATTAAACATCATCATCAATATTAAACATTAAACATCATCAAACATTAAACATTTCTTCGTCTTCAATATCAAAACATTAAACATTAAACATTAAACCCTCTGATTCAACCACAGGTAGAGTGTCATTGACAATTTCCCCAACTTCTGGCAGAGAAACCGGGTTCAGATCTTGCTTTTTAGGCTTCTTCTCAAACCCTGGTTTCTGATTCTTCTTCTTCTTCCTCGCATTCCCTCCAGAATGGTATCCTCCAATCCCAATAACGCTCAGAGTGCAATTCTCAGATCTGGAAATCACAAAACTCCGATAGTCCTTATAAAAAGCTGCAGTCTTTCCTTCCTTGGGTCTAAACCGCCATGCCATGTGGCAAGAACTATCATTCAATCCAGGAACAGCTTTACCAAACCGGTAAAAATGTATATCCTTAAAATGTTCTATCGCGGCCTTCATCATCACATGAAAAATCTCCTGGTCTGTACAGTCGATGGGTTTATCAACCTCACATTCAACGCTAGTGGTGGCAGGCACATCATTATCAACATCAGTAATATTAATAAAAGTGGCAAATGCAGTCTGATTCGCAGCCATAAAATCCTCACCGGTCTTACAACGGTGTTATCGGATTTAAAAGTGGCATTTGATGTGGATGTGAGAAAAGTTGTGATCTGGGTTGAAGGATGAAACAAAGGGTCCTCTGGTTCATAAGTAGCCGCAATAATGGTGAAAATCAAAACCCCAACTACGAAAATTGCGAAACCAAGGTTGGTAATCATTGCAAGAGCATTTTGACCTAGGTTCTCCGGCCGAAAACTTCCGGTCCGCAATAGTGGATTCCGACCGAACATTTTTCAAAAATCCAATGCCTCACAAAAACCTTAATTCCTACTAGAAAGCAAAATAATTCAAAATTTCAGCAAACAATCAAAGCACAAAATCAAACAATACAGACAAAAAATATATATATATATAAAATTCGACATAGAATTATTCTATGCAAAATAATTCAACAAATTAGCAAACAATCATCAAAGCACGAATCAAACAATGCCAACAATTACAGGAAAAAAAAATTTATCAAAAACACAGAGAGCAGAGAACAGTGAAACAAGTACAAATATACAGATCTGTAATTCTATATAGCTTTTTTAGGGATTTTGAACATTATATAACATTCGGTTTTTTTTTTTTTACATTGATCGACATTTAGGGCATATTTTTTTTTTTAGGATTTTTTTGTTAATGTTGATAATGTAGCTAATGTTTTGATGATGTTAATAATGTTGTTGATGTTAATAGTGGGACTAAATGGTGCATAAGAAAATTCATAGGACTAAATGGTTCAACTTTCTATCATATAGGATTTACTGGTAATTTTTCCTAAATTTATTAATCTATCGTTTGGTTAGTTTAGTAAAGATCAGACTAATAGTCAAATACACATCATTTCTAATCAAATACTCCATGGACTATTTATTTAGAAGTAACAGTTTATTGTATTGTAGTTCACCCTTATCCAATTTGTCCAAACAAACACTCCCTGTGGTCCTGTTTGATTCTAGGATAAAGACGTAGGATTGGACTATTAATCCTATCAAATTTATATTTCTGTGTTTGGATCACACGCATCGGCTTAATAATACGTAGGGCTTTTAATCTTATAAAATTATAGTATATTTAATACCAAAGGAGACTAAGTCTTAACAATCCTACACATAATTATCTTATAAGATTATTGATCCCATCACTAATATTCCAAGTAATCAAACAGGGCCAAAGTACTAACTAATGGATTTTGGTTTATGATGAATTGTCAACTTTAAACAAAATATTGTTTTGGAAAGTAGGAAAAAAAACCTAAATTATTAGTTTTTTTTTAAAAAATTTGCAAAAAAATAGAGAGTTGATGTGATCAAAATAAATTAATAAATTAAAATTTTTTCCATGTTCCCAAAAAAATTGTGTTGAGCTTAGTTTGCAGTGGAAGGACAGGGAGGTTTGTTAAATCTTGGGAATTTCCTAGATGTGCAAGAATAGTTTAGATAAGCTCAAAATACATATAGAAACCAAGCATATTAAGAGACAAGAATGGATCTAAGGGGGTGCTGAGGGAGGGGACCGCACTCTCAAAATTTTTTAAAATATCATTTATTATCTTAGAAAATTTAAAAAATTTAAAAATAATAAGGCTTTACACCTCCAAACAAATTTTCACACCCCCATATCAATAATCCTAGATCCATCCTTGTTAAGAGATCTTATCATTATGTCAACTTTGTATTAATAAAAAAAAAAAAAAATCATTAAATAAAGTGGTTTTATAGTTTTTAGAATTTTTAGTTAATAATATCATCGGGTATTGTTATTCTTTTCTTGTTTGTGAAGTTTTTTTTTTATCAGCAAAAAATCTTTATTGATGGAAACAATAAAGATAAACCTACTTTGTGTTTAGGTGTAGTTTGGGATTTTTTTTTTTTTTTTAAGAAAAAATTAATGTGTTTGAAAGTTATTTTTTTTAATTGTATAGAAAAATGTAAATGATTAGCTTGTATGATTTGACTTTTTTAATTATTTTTTATTTTTTTAACTAAAAAATCAAATTGCCAACCGCAGTCTTAATTTTTGTTCACAATGTTGATGACTTCCATCTTTTTTTCAAAAAAAAATTACATCCTTAGGTCTGTTGTTTCGCTCTTATGTCAGTTTGAACTTTATAATTATAATTGTATCAATTTTACCTAGGGATTTTTTACATTGTATTAATTTAGTTTAATTGATAATGTCTTTTTAGAAATTGAACTAAAATCAAGTGACAAAACAGTTCATTCACTCTTCTCAAAGTAATTAAAAGGTCAAGTATAATTTAAAATGGTCCATTCCCCATCAAATAAAATCGTTTTGCCATTGATTTTTGTCTAGTTTCATAACAAAAGTCATCATTTAGGCCAAATTGAGAAATTGCAAATAATTAAAAAAACAAATTTGATACAATTAAAGTTATAAGGAGCAAATTAACACACAATTTTCTTACAAGAACCACAAGTATAATTTGCTTGTTTGAGTGTGTATTGTTTTGTCATTTTCATGTACAATGTTTTGTTTTGGAACCAGAGAACTTAAAAAATGTATTCATATGTACAAGTTGATCATCTATGTGATTAAAAATTTTGGTAAATTATACTAATTTCTTCTGAAATTTTGTGAAAATACAACAAATTTAATAGTTTTTACATAATTACATTAGATTTTCTTAATATTTTAATTCACATAACACTTGACCCCTTGTCATTGATAATTTATTAGTTATATGGATGGAAAATAATGTTACTCATATCTTTTACGCTGCAATGTATATATATATATATTATTTATCTTTATGTTTTCAAACTATCTACATTAGTTCTAGGCCCTTTGACTTTACTAAAAGGAGGTCAATGTAATTAAGTTAAAATTGTGAAAATTATTGTATTTTCTTCAAAACCTCAAAGGAAAGTCAGTGTAATTTATCCCAAATTTGTTTATTACTAATTTGTAATAGTATAAATTACACAGTTTTGTGTTTGAGTAATTACTAAATTTCACTTCTTTTTTTTGTTGAAGAAATAGAAATTTTATGATTGCTTTAAAACAATAAAGCACAACCATCACAATTTACTCATTCCACAAACTCAAGATCCAATTAATATTTCAAAGACAATGAACATGAAACTTTAAACTAGATGCTCCTGCAAACATAAATATAGAGTTGTGTTTCCTTGTCATGCATGGTAATCATCATTGCTTGTTTAGAATTTCATCTGCAGATTGATGACAATGTTCTTGTCCACTTGAAAAGCCTCAGCAAGAGCATCACTAGATATGTCAGGCTTGGCACCAAACACCACATTCGCAATTGTATTGGCACCAGGATTTTGGCTGCTAAGAGCTACCATGGCAACGGCATTACCATATCCTACATTGCGCTCAAAGTGAATGAGGCCAATTGGGAATACAAACACATCACCCACTTGAAGTACCTTTGAGATAAGACGATTATCAGGGTTAGACGTGACAAAACCAACTTCAAGGCTGCCTTCTAGGACTGTCAAGATCTCAGTGGCACGAGGGTGCGTGTGAGGTGGGTTGAGACCCATTGGTGCATAGTCAATTCGAACCATTGATATGCCAAGGGTGTTAAGTCCCGGTATCTGACCTACCGTAGCTGGGGTTGCCTTCGAGCCAAGTGCATTCGATGTATTGCCGGCTATGTGAAGTCCACTCAAGAAAAAATCATTGGCTTGAACCATGCTAGGGCTCTTGCATGCCATACCATTCACTCGCACTATCATGATCAACAAAGTCATACAATAATCAATTTTCGTAATAATAATGAAAATTTTCACTATGAAACTCTGTTTGATTTGAAATTTTCAAAAACAATTTTCTAAGTTTTCAATTTGTAATTTTTTTATTTTTAGTGAAATTTTTTAATATTTTAATCAGCTTTTTTTTTTTTAGTTTTTAGATTCACTTAATTTAGATATATTTAAAAAGTACGAAATTTTTGCAAAAATCTTTCAAAAATTCATCAAATACAAAAAAATTAGTATATTTTTGTATTTTGTTGTATTTAATGAATTTTTTAAAAAAAATTGTACAAATTTATATTTTTTTAATTCTATATAGCTTAAGTGGATATAAAAATTTTTAAAAAAAAATTGATTAAAATGTTAAAAAATATCACTAAAAAAAAAATACGGATTGAAAATTTTAAAAATTATTTTTGAAATCTTCAAACCAAAAACACAGACATGCAGGATTGGTGTCATACCTTGACTGTTTGGGTCTGCAACACAGAAATCTTGAAGGGGACTATGGTCAGATGCCAAGGCGGCATAAAAAGATAGAGATAGAAGTCCTAAGAGTATATTTTTAGTTGCCATTTGAGGGGAAAAAATAGAGAAATCTTAGAATTTTGAAGAGTAGTTTAGTTGCAAATATGTTGTGAATGACAAATATATATAGGAAGTTTTCTATATATAGGAAGAGAGGTGAGATATGAAAATGGCTTAAAACATTCTTGCCGTCCCTTGCAGGCATTGAAAGTATGAAATGGTCATAGTTCTCATTATTACATAATAAATCAATTCATTTTATTTATTTTTTTAATCCATTTTGTTTTTTGTGTTATCAAATTCTAGAAATTGTGCTTTATTTGTAAGGTTTGGCTTGAATGAGGCATTTACTAATCGGCAATTAATGGTTTTTTCCTTACAAGCCAAACAGTACCAATGATGTAGATACAAAAATATTAATCATTAAGGCCTCGTTTAGGTATATGTGGATTTAAAATTAAGGGATAGTTTATATCTGAATTTTAAGATTGAGTTAAATAGTTTCATCGTGTATTTGAAATCTATATATATATATATATATAATTATTTATTTATCTATATTAATATATAAAGTGAAAGTTAGAGTTGGTGTTGATGTCTCCATTTTTGTATTTTTCCAAAATATCCAATAGTAATTACATGGGTAGAGTTACCTCTTAAATTTTTTTTATTATTATTATTTTTTTAAATCTCTCAATTGTTAGTCTTTCTAGATTCATAAATGTTTTAATTTTTAAATTCTGAATTCTATCATACACTTTACAATCTTATATCTCTTAAAGAAAATATAATAACTGCCTAGAGCAGTTTCTCACTCTTTAATTGTTGAAATTGGTAATTGTTAATGTAAGAAGGATTTTACTAAATTATATATGTCTCCTATATCAACTTAAACTTCTTTCATTTTTTTTTCTTCTTCTTTCTATTTATTTAATCTCAAATTTCTTGATTTAAAATTCATTTCATATCCCTCAAATGGAGCCTAATATTCAATCCCCTATTTTCATATGGTGTGCATTTTAAATTACAATGACTATAACCTAACTGAACTCAGTCAAACAGAACCAGAGGTTTTCTTAGCACAAATCTATTAGGAAAAATAGATGATTCCCCACAATTAAATCAATCAATGGGAATATAAACTAATGCGGAAAAATTAAATCAAAGACAACACAAGAATTTTTACGTGGTTCCCTCAATGTGAGTTACGTCCACGGGATCGAAATCCGATTCCACTATCAACCAAATAAGTTCCAAACGATTACAAACGAGACACGAATGGTCTCACAAAACCACCCTTAGGTGAATTCCAAAATAATCACAAATAAACAAGAGGAAAGACCTCACCAAATAGATGAACCAGAATCTTCAGAACCAGAGTTGAAAAAGACCCAAAATAACAAACCAAACTTCTTCACAAATCAAAGCACCAATACTTGATTGACCAAGTCAAATCAAGAATAACCAAACAACACCAAGTTGATTTTTTCTCCAATACAACTTGTAGTAGCCACCACTTTTTGTCTTGGGAAAAAATAACATCAATAATTATGTATTGTGAATCTAGGGTTTTGTAATCAAACCCTAATTGTATCCAAATTGGATTGGGCCTCCACAAATATAATATATAAAAATATTATACCTAAACCAAGCCAAATTAAAACTCTTTTTCCAAAACCAATTGGGTCCCACACTCCACCAAGGAGGTATACCCAACAATTCTCCCCCTACCGACTTAGGTGGAGACATCAACCATACCCGCCAAAGTTCGACACTTTAAATGTTTGTCCCTCGACAAAGTCTTAGTCAGCATATCTGAAATATTATCATCTGTGTGAACCTTTTCGAGTTGCAACAATTTCGAATCTAACACATCACGAATCTAATGGTATCTCACATCAATGTGTTTCGATCTCGAATGAAAGGTAGAATTTTTACTCAAGTGAATAGCACTTTGACTATCACAATAAAGCACATACCTTTCTTGCTTCAAACCCAACTCTTGCAAAAATTTCTTCAACCATAACTCTTCTTTGCAAGCTTCTGTAATGGCAATAAATTCAGCTTCGGTAGTTGAGAGAGCAACACATTTTTGTAATTTAGATTGCCATGCCACAGCTCCCCCTGCAAAAGTCATCAAATACCCCGAAGTAGATTTCCTAGAATCAACATCACTAGTCATGTCAGAATCTGTGAACCCATCAAGCATCGGTTTGCCATCCCCAAAACACAAACACACCTTCGAAGTCCCTCGAAGATATCTTAGAATCCATTTTACCGCTGTCCAATGTTCTTTACCCGGATTAGAGAGAAAACGACTCACCACACCAACGGCGTGAACAATATCCGGCCTTGTACAAACCATGGCGTACATCAAAGAACCAACTGCTGAAGCATAAGGAACTTTCAACATCTCTTCTTTGTCTTTCTCACTTGTAGGACATTGATTCGAACTAAGTTTGAAGTGACCTGCAAGTGGACAACCAACCGGCTTTGCTTTATCCATGTTGAATCTCTCAAGAACTTTCTCAATGTAGCTCTCTTGAGACAACCAAATCAGTCCCTCTTTGCGATCACGAACAATTTTCATACCAAGTATTTGCTTTGCCGGTCCCAAATCTTTCATAGCAAAAGATTTACTCAACTCCAATTTCAACCTGTTAATCATGGTAGAATCTTGACCCACAATTAACATGTCATCAACATAAAGCAAAAGAATAATAAATTTGCCATCCGGGAAATTTTTCACAAACACACAATGGTCCGAAGTGGTTTTAGAAAAGCCATTATTCATCATGAAAGAGTCAAATTTTTTGTACCATTGCCGTGGAGCTTGCTTGAGACCATACAAATTTTTCTCCAATTTGCAAACAAATTTCTCTTTCCCTTTCTCTACAAAACCTTCCGGTTGTTCCATGTAAATTTCTTCTTCAAGATCACCGTGAAGAAATGCGGTCTTTACATCAAGTTGCTCAACTTCAAGGTTCATACTTGCAGCCATGCCAAGTACAACCCGAATAGAAAACATCTTCACAACCGGCGAGAAAATCTCATCAAAGTCAATACCTTTCTTTTGCCCAAAGCCTTTCACAACAAGATGCGCTTTGTACCTCAGATTCTTCCTATCATTCTTCAATTTAAAAACCCACTTATTTTTCAGAATTTTCCTCCCTTTAGGCAACTTCACTAAATCATAAGTGTGATTTTCAAGTAAGTAATTCATCTCCTCGTCCATGGCCTTTTTCCAATCACCTTTCTTTGCGTGCTCAATTGCTTCTTGGTAGCTCTCAGGCTCCCCTTGATCAGAAATCAACACAAATTCATTGGGAGGATACTTTCTTGAAAGTTGTCGGTCCCTTGTAGATTTTCTCAACTCAAGTTGTGGTGGCGGTTCTTGAGTTGTGTAATAACCCTCGTACCGATTACTGAATAACCACCGAATTATATACTGATCACTGATAAACTGAACTGCTAATGACTGATAAGTGAACTGGATGAACTACTGAACAAACTGAATGAAACCGGAACTGAAACTGAATAAGTTTGTCTATTGAATTGCATATTGCATCTGTTTGATTGTGTGATTATCTGTTTGCATTTTATGTTTAAATTGCTAATTGAAGGCCTTATCGGCGGCCGAATTAGAAACCGTTTGAAGTATTGGAATCAGCATAATATTTGTGATTTTATGGTATTTTTATCTGAAAATTGATTAGGAATGATTAAATTAGATTAAATCGAGTTGATTGAGAACTTTGACTTAATTACTAAATTGCCACCTTAGTGGACCTTTTGTTTAAACAATTGTATTGAGCCTATACACGTAAATCAACACATTTGATCAGCTCCTTCTTACCTTTACCACCGACCAAAGACTTAGGGAGAGGGAGAGTGAAGAGAAATTGAATTCACCTTGTAAATTGCTAAAGAACTTGTTGGAATTGCTAGAGACTTGGCATAATTTAGCTTCCTCATCTTGAAATCAACACTCTAGGTAAGGAAGACACCATCTTCTTGTTGTTCTTGAGCTTGATATTACATGTTTCATGCCCAAATAGAGAGCTAGGCCATGTTTTAGTGTAATCAAGATGAATTGGAGCTCCATTGTTACATGCATGTTGAGTTTAGTGAGTTTGGAGTTGAATTCTTGGCTAATTGTCACATGCATGCTCATGTTCATGTATTAATCCATGTTTTCAAGTTGTTTTCAAAGATTGGAGCTCAATAGAGCAAGATTTAAAGCTTGTAAATGGTTTGAAACCCATGCATTGCATGTTTACAAAGTGTTCTTGAATTGTTCTTGAAAAATGGTTTGAATAGACTCACCTTTGGGGCTTAAATTCTCAAATTGGCTTTTGAAACTTGTTATTTATTGAGTTGGGATGTATTCCCCAGAATTTGGGCCCAAGAGGTCGAGTTTTGAGTGTTGGAACACTTGGTTTGAGCTTGGAAGGCAAATCTGGAAATTCCAGATTTGGCTTCTTCGCTCGAGCGAAGAATTCCTCGCTCGAGCGACCAAGGTTTCCTCTGAGCTACGCTCGAGCGAGATATTGGTGGCTCGAGCGTAAAAATCGAACATCCAGTACTTTTACTGTTTCATCAGACCGCTCGAGCGAAGGAAGGCTCGCTCGAGCGAACCCTTTGATTTTGGAAGCTCGCTCGAGCGAGCATCGCGCGTAAAAATTGAGCATCCAGTATTTTTACTATTTCATCAGAGCGCTCGAGCGAAGGATTGTTCGCTCGAGCGAAGCCTTTGATTTTGCAACCTCGCTCGAGCGAAGGAAGGCTCGCTCGAGCGAGACCCCTATTTTCAACAATTTTTGAAAAGTGCCTTCCAACTGTATTTTTGCATCCTCATCTCATCCTAGGCATTCTTAGGCCTAGTTTAAAGCATCTTAATGAGGATTTAGACATAGAACCACACCGAGGGAATTTAGAGATTTAATTATCATCCTTTCCAACTGTAAACTTAGTGTGTGTTCTATTGATTGACTGTTTAGGGTTGACTCTCGGGGACGCGCTCTAGCTACTGATAGCCCAATCACTGTGAGTAACAGATGTGTAAAGATATGTTTAAATTGGTTATCTTTTGAATACTGTTTACCGAACTATTTACTGAACTGATATTATTTACTGAATGAATGTATGTCCTATTTCCTGAACTGTATTGTGGCATCCTTAGCACCTACTGTTATTGACTGTTACAGAGCTCTGTCGGTTTCCTTGTGGAACCATACCGTTTACCGAATGATTGGCCATCATTACTGTTGAGTCTATTAAGGCCCGGTCCTTTTGGACCTACTGTTATAGGCTATTGGATGTACCACATATGACTGATTGATTGAAATACTGAAAGACTGAAACTACTGTTTAATGAATTGATTTCATTTACTGCAAGGACATTCATTCATAACCTCTTTACGCTTTATGTTATTCACTGGGCTTTAGCTCACTGTTATATATATATGTAGGTTCTCAGCCGCCAGACCGAAGCTAGGAGCGTGGGATTGGTCCCCAGTTTTGTCAGCCAGCCTATGTGCCTCACTGTGAGGTTCCGAGACGCCATGCCATGGCTTGGGGTGTTTTTGTGTCCCCACTAGTCTCCTACTGTTTTGTACTGTTGTATAGACTGTTTTTCTGTACTGTTATCAAGGGATTGAGTTCCCGTACTGAATGTCTGTAATGATTGTATATACTGTACTCGTCTGAATGCATAAATGTATGAAAAATGTTTTTGACATACAGATTTCCACAGCTCAATGGACACTAGTTATTTATTGTATTGGCTTCCGCCAGGCCCTGTACTCTGACTGATTGTATTACTGTTCAGTAGGCCTTTGGTAATCTCGGATTACTGGCCGGTTACGGTACTAAACCCATAGGGCCGGGTTTGGGTCGTGACAGAGTGGTATCAGAGCGATACTTAACCACGAGTTATATCGCACACACGTGTCCAAATGAGCTATAGGGTGTCCTAGAAAAGCAATTAGGGCATCTCATGAATTTGAAAAGTGTGTGCTATGACTGACTGATTATATGTTAAACTGCTAAACTGTTTAAAGATACAACTGCTCATAATGATAACTGTCATAACTGCTTTATAGTGAAATGGATAATGCAAATGAAACTGAATCATCATCCTCTGAGGCCAGAATGGCCAGACTTGAACAAATGATGGGACTGGTAATTGAAAGACTGGACCAACAACAGAACCAACAGCCACCTCCTCCTCCTCCGGTTCAACCGGAACAGAATGCACCAAATGTACAGAATGTGAATGTTAATGAGGTGGATATTATTGCACTGACTCAGAAATTCAGCAAGATGAAACCGCCGTCCTTTCAGGGAGGCTTAGAACCATTAAAGGCTGAAGCATGGGTCCTTGAAACAGAAAAGTTATTTGAGGTGTTTCCGTGCTCAGAAGCACACAAAGTACTGTTAGCCACCTTTACACTGCAGGAAGAAGCTAGAAGGTGGTGGATGTTGACCCGTGATGCAAACACTGTAGTGACTTGGGCTCAGTTCAAGGAGTCCTTCTTTGAAAAATATTTTCCCCAGTGCATCAGGGATAGAAAGGTGACTGAATTTGAACAACTGAGGCAAGGCAAAACATCTGTTGCCGAATATGAGAAGCAATTCACCGAGTTTGCTAGGTATGCACCACATATGGTGGATACCGAATATAAGAAGGCCAGAAGATTTGAAGGAGGCCTTAGTGCTGCTATCCAGGATCGAATAAATGTTCTGAAAATGCCAACTTTTGTGGGTGTTCTCGACCGAGCCTTGATGGCCGAGTCAAATATTGCAGCCGTGAAACAATCTGAGACACCAACCGCTGAATGGCAAGGAAAAAGGCAAAGTTTTAAATTTAAGAAAGGCAAGCACAACCCAGCCAACAAGAAACAGAATACGGGGTCGACAACTAGCCCCAGCCAAGGGAGTGGATTTACTCCACCCTGCTCCACATGTGGCAATAAGCACAAAGGGGTTTGCTACCAGGTTTCTGGAGCTTGTTTCAGGTGTGGCAAGATGGGCCACAGAATTAAAGATTGTCCCTCTACTCCGCAAGCCAGTAGTAAAGCTGCACTGAGCGCAGCAGCATCAAATGTAGCACCAAAACCGAACCCCAAAGCTACCGGGAAAGAGCCTGTGAGGCAGGGCAGAGTGTTTGCCTTAGTACCGGGAGACGTCCAGAATACTGAGACCGTTGTGTCAGGTATCCTCTCTATCTGTGCTCAGAATGCTTATGTATTGATTGATTCGGGGTCTACACATTCTTATGTGTCACATGCTTTCTCACGAAAATTGAATAGACCCTTAGAACCCATGAATTATTTGCTAGCTGTATCATCACCTGTTGGGGGATCCATGACATGTGCATATATGTATCCTGCTTGTGAGATTATTGTTGGGGATATGCACCTATTTATTGATTTACTGCCATTGAACATAGATCATTTTGATGTGATATTGGGGATGGACTGGTTACAAAAATATCATGCTACTATCGATTGTGTGACCAAGCAAGTTGTTTTCCGTCCGCCGGGTTTACCCGAATTTGTATTTAGTGGAGTTGGAGTAGTACCTCCTCCATATCTGATTTCTTCTGTAAAGGCTGTCAAACTGATTAGAAAGGGGTGTAAGGGCTATCTGTGTTCTGTACTGACTGTATCTGCTACTGATAATGTTAAAACTGATGTGAATTGCATTCCTATAGTTAGAGAATTCCCAGATGTATTTCCAGATGATCTACCAGGGGATTTGATTGACAGGGAGATTGAGTTTATTGTTGATGTAGTACCGGGTACACAGCCATTATCTAAAGCTCCCTACAGAATGGCTCCAACCGAACTGAAAGAACTGAAGGTACAACTACAGGAACTGCTGGACAAGAAGTTTATCAGGCCTAGTACTTCACCGTGGGGCGCGCCTGTTTTATTCGTGAAGAAGAAAGATGGCTCACTGAGACTGTGCATTGATTACCGCGAACTGAATAAGGTAACTGTAAAGAACAAATATCCTTTACCGCGTATTGATGACCTGTTTGATCAGTTACAGGGTGCACAAGTGTTCTCCAAAATTGATCTCAGATCGGGATATCATCAATTGAAAGTCAAACCGGAAGACATCGATAAAACTGCTTTCAGAACGAGGTATGGCCATTACGAATTTTTAGTTATGCCATTCGGAGTCACGAATGCCCCAGCTGCATTTATGGACCTTATGAACAGAATTTTCAAACCATACCTTGATGACTTCATTGTAGTATTTATTGATGACATATTGATATATTCTAAGACTGTAGAAGAACATGAACAGCATCTGAGACTTGCCCTGCAAACCTTAAGAGAACAGAAACTATATGCTAAACTGTCTAAGTGTGAATTTTGGCTTGACCATGTTATGTTTTTGGGGCATGTTGTTAGCAAAGATGGAATTTCTGTTGATCCGCAGAAAATTGAAGCTGTAGTGAACTGGCCTAGACCAACCAATGTGACTGAAGTCCGAAGCTTTTTGGGACTGGCTGGATATTACAGAAGATTTGTCAAAGATTTCTCCAAAATTGCCTTACCACTGACTCAACTGACTCAGAAAGGGACATCATTTGACTGGACTGACCAGAGAGAATCAGCATTTCAGGAATTGAAAACTAGACTTGTGACTGCACCAGTTCTGACTCTACCTACAGGTACTGATGGTTACACTGTTTTTAGTGATGCCTCTCATAAGGGTTTGGGATGTGTTTTAATGCAGAATGGGAGAGTTATTGCTTATGCTTCCCGACAGTTGAGACCGCATGAAAAGAATTACCCAACCCATGATCTTGAACTTGCCGCAGTAGTTTTTGCATTGAAAACCTGGCGACACTATTTGTATGGAGTAACATGTGAAGTCTACACCGACCACAAGAGCCTAAAGTACTTTTTCACACAGAAAGAACTGAATATGAGACAGCGGAGATGGCTTGAATTGATCAAAGACTATGACTTACAGATTTTGTACCATCCGGGAAAAGCCAACACCGTTGCCGATGCTTTGAGCCGAAAGTCAATTGCCAACTTAGCCTGTTTGTTGACTGGACAGAAAGAGTTGCTTCTTGATCTTGAAAAGTCTGAGATTGAAGTTGTTTTGAAAGAACAAGGCGGAACAATAGCTGCCATTACTGCTCAACCAGCATTAATTGAAGAGATTAAGGAGAAACAACAACTGGATGATTACTTGAAGAAAATCATCGAAGAAAGAGATTCAAAACCGAAACCGGGATTCAAGTTTGAGAACAATGTACTGAAATTTCAAGACAGACTGTGTGTACCAAATGACATTGAATTGAAAAGAAAAGTTCTGCAAGAAGGCCACAATTCAAAGTTTTCTATTCACCCGGGGAATACGAAAATGTATCAAGATTTGAAACAGAATTTCTGGTGGCCAGGAATGAAGAAGGAAATTGCCGACTTTGTGTCCAAATGCCTTCACTGCCAACAAGTCAAAGCTGAACATCAACGACCTGCTGGATTACTGCAACCCTTACCCATACCAGAGTGGAAATGGGAGCATATCACGATGGATTTTATCGTTGGATTACCTCGCTCCAGGAAAGGTATGGACTCTATTTGGGTTATTGTTGATAGACTGACTAAATCTGCACACTTCCTACCTGTCAAGACAATCTATAATGCAGATAGATTGGCTGTTATTTATATTGATGAAATTGTTAGACTGCACGGAGTGCCTGTGTCTATTGTTTCTGACAGGGATTCGAAGTTTACATCAAGGTTCTGGCAAAGCCTACAGACTGCATTGGGTACTGAATTGAGGCTGAGTAGCGCCTATCATCCTCAGACAGATGGACAGTCAGAAAGGACCATCCAGACTCTAGAGGACCTATTGAGAATGTGTGTTCTTGACTTTCAGGGAAATTGGGAAAGTCATTTGCCGTTGGCTGAATTCGCCTACAACAACAGCTACCATTCGAGTATCGGTATGGCGTCTTTCGAGGCATTGTATGGCAGAAAGTGTAGATCTCCAATCTGCTGGGCAGAAGTTGGAGATGGGCCATTGCTTGGGCCCGAAATTGTATATGAAACAACCGAAAAGGTAAAACTGATACAGCAAAGACTGAAAACTGCACAGAGCCGTCAGAAAAGTTATGCCGATGTCAGAAGACGGGATAGAGAGTATGAAGTGGGTGATCACGTTTTTGTGAAAGTGACACCAATGAAAGGCCAGACTCGCTTTGGAGTCAAAGGCAAGTTAGCACCGAGATATGTCGGACCGTATCAGATTATTGAGAAAATCAATCCGGTGGCGTATCAAGTTGCACTTCCTCCTGAAATGGAGCATATGCATAACGTCTTCCACATTTCGATGTTGAGAGACTATCTTCGAGATCCGTTCCATGTGATTGAGCCTACCCGGTATCGTGTTGAGTGATGACTACACTTACGAGGAACGGCCCATACAGATTGTAAACCGACGGATCAAGAAACTGAGAAACAAAGAGATTCCGCTAGTGAAAGTAGACTGGCAAAACCATGGTGGTGTGTATGCCACTTGGGAGAGGGAAGATGACATGGCTAGGCGATATCCGGATTTGTTCCCGCTGAATCCTGTTTTCTTCCAAACTGAAGGTAACTCGAGTTTAGAGGACTAAACTCCTTATAAGGAGGGGAGACTGTAATAACCCTCGTACCGATTACTGAATAACCACCGAATTATATACTGATCACTGATAAACTGAACTGCTAATGACTGATAAGTGAACTGGATGAACTACTGAACAAACTGAATGAAACCGGAACTGAAACTGAATAAGTTTGTCTATTGAATTGCATATTGCATCTGTTTGATTGTGTGATTATCTGTTTGCATTTTATGTTTAAATTGCTAATTGAAGGCCTTATCGGCGGCCGAATTAGAAACCGTTTGAAGTATTGGAATCAGCATAATATTTGTGATTTTATGGTATTTTTATCTGAAAATTGATTAGGAATGATTAAATTAGATTAAATCGAGTTGATTGAGAACTTTGACTTAATTACTAAATTGCCACCTTAGTGGACCTTTTGTTTAAACAATTGTATTGAGCCTATACACGTAAATCAACACATTTGATCAGCTCCTTCTTACCTTTACCACCGACCAAAGACTTAGGGAGAGGGAGAGTGAAGAGAAATTGAATTCACCTTGTAAATTGCTAAAGAACTTGTTGGAATTGCTAGAGACTTGGCATAATTTAGCTTCCTCATCTTGAAATCAACACTCTAGGTAAGGAAGACACCATCTTCTTGTTGTTCTTGAGCTTGATATTACATGTTTCATGCCCAAATAGAGAGCTAGGCCATGTTTTAGTGTAATCAAGATGAATTGGAGCTCCATTGTTACATGCATGTTGAGTTTAGTGAGTTTGGAGTTGAATTCTTGGCTAATTGTCACATGCATGCTCATGTTCATGTATTAATCCATGTTTTCAAGTTGTTTTCAAAGATTGGAGCTCAATAGAGCAAGATTTAAAGCTTGTAAATGGTTTGAAACCCATGCATTGCATGTTTACAAAGTGTTCTTGAATTGTTCTTGAAAAATGGTTTGAATAGACTCACCTTTGGGGCTTAAATTCTCAAATTGGCTTTTGAAACTTGTTATTTATTGAGTTGGGATGTATTCCCCAGAATTTGGGCCCAAGAGGTCGAGTTTTGAGTGTTGGAACACTTGGTTTGAGCTTGGAAGGCAAATCTGGAAATTCCAGATTTGGCTTCTTCGCTCGAGCGAAGAATTCCTCGCTCGAGCGACCAAGGTTTCCTCTGAGCTACGCTCGAGCGAGATATTGGTGGCTCGAGCGTAAAAATCGAACATCCAGTACTTTTACTGTTTCATCAGACCGCTCGAGCGAAGGAAGGCTCGCTCGAGCGAACCCTTTGATTTTGGAAGCTCGCTCGAGCGAGCATCGCGCGTAAAAATTGAGCATCCAGTATTTTTACTATTTCATCAGAGCGCTCGAGCGAAGGATTGTTCGCTCGAGCGAAGCCTTTGATTTTGCAACCTCGCTCGAGCAAAGGAAGGCTCGCTCGAGCGAGACCCCTATTTTCAGCAATTTTTGAAAAGTGCCTTCCAACTGTATTTTTGCATCCTCATCTCATCCTAGGCATTCTTAGGCCTAGTTTAAAGCATCTTAATGAGGATTTAGACATAGAACCACACCGAGGGAATTTAGAGATTTAATTATCATCCTTTCCAACTGTAAACTTAGTGTGTGTTCTATTGATTGACTGTTTAGGGTTGACTCTCGGGGACGCGCTCTAGCTACTGATAGCCCAATCACTGTGAGTAACAGATGTGTAAAGATATGTTCAAATTGGTTATCTTTTGAATACTGTTTACAGAACTATTTACTGAATGAATGTATGTCCTATTTCCTGAACTGTATTGTGGCATCCTTAGCACCTACTGTTATTGACTGTTACAGAGCTCTGTCGGTTTCCTTGTGGAACCATACCGTTTACCGAATGATTGGCCATCATTACTGTTGAGTCTATTAAGGCCCGGTCCTTTTGGACCTACTGTTATAGGCTATTGGATGTACCACATATGACTGATTGATTGAAATACTGAAAGACTGAAACTACTGTTTAATGAATTGATTTCATTTACTGCAAGGACATTCATTCATAACCTCTTTACGCTTTATGTTATTCACTGGGCTTTAGCTCACTGTTATATATATATGTAGGTTCTCAGCCGCCAGACCGAAGCTAGGAGCGTGGGATTGGTCCCCAGTTTTGTCAGCCAGCCTATGTGCCTCACTGTGAGGTTCCGAGACGCCATGCCATGGCTTGGGGTGTTTTTGTGTCCCCACTAGTCTCCTACTGTTTTGTACTGTTGTATAGACTGTTTTTCTGTACTGTTATCAAGGGATTGAGTTCCCGTACTGAATGTCTGTAATGATTGTATATACTGTACTCGTCTGAATGCATAAATGTATGAAAAATGTTTTTGACATACAGATTTCCACAGCTCAATGGACACTAGTTATTTATTGTATTGGCTTCCGCCAGGCCCTGTACTCTGACTGATTGTATTACTGTTCAGTAGGCCTTTGGTAATCTCGGATTACTGGCCGGTTACGGTACTAAACCCATAGGGCCGGGTTTGGGTCGTGACAAGTTGGATGCTCTTCTTCAATTTCTAGCTCAACTTCATTAGGATTAGCATCATCCTCCACATCTTCAATAGGTGGCTGCACATCTCCCCCATTTTCATCATCAACTGAAGATGAAGGAGATGGATCCATATCAATGAGATCACTAGTTTTTGGCTCCGGTTGATCACCTTTACCAAAGTCTTCAATTGTTTGGTCTTTAAGAAACACAACATCACGGCTTCGAATGACTTTCTTGTCGACCGGATCCCATAATCTATACCCGAATTCATCACGCCTATAGCTAAGAAAAATACATTGTCTTGACTTACTATCAAGCTTGGACCTCTCATCCTTTGGAATGTGAACAAAAGCTCGGCAGCCAAACACTCTCAAGTGCTCATAAGACACATCTTTGCCAGTCCAAACTCTTTCAGGAACATCACCATTCAAAGAATAGCAAGGAGATAAATTGATCAAGTCAACCGCTGTACTCATTGCCTCACCCCAAAAGGATCTTGGCAATTTAGCTTGTGAAAGCAAACACCTTGTTCTTTCCACAATGGTGCGGTTCATCCTCTCGGCAACGCCATTTTGTTGAGGAGTCTTCTTAACTGTCTTTTGATGCCGAATACCTTGGCTGCGACAATACTCATCAAATGGCCCAATGTATTCACCACCATTGTCTGTTCGGATACACTTCAATTTCTGCCATGTTTCTCTTTCAACCATAGCCTGAAAATGCTTAAATACTTCTAGAACTTGATCTTTAGTTTTTAGTAGATAAGCCCAAACTTTCCTTGAATAATCATCAACGAAAGTAACAAAATAAAGTGCACCACCATGTGTTCTAACTTTTAAAGGACCACAAACATCCGAATGAATTAACTCCAACACATTTTCTTTTCTAGAAGCAACATTTTTATGAAAAGAAACTCTATGTTGTTTACCCGCCAAACAATGAACACAAGTTTTAAGATGTGTACCTTTCAAACCGGGTAGAAGCTTTTTCTTGAACAAAACTTGCAGCCCCTTTTCACTCATGTGGCCAAGCCGCTTGTGCCACAATTCGGTAGAAGTATCATCTTCAAGTGCATTGACAACACCTTTACAAATTTTTCCTTGCATCGAATAAAGTGTATGAGTCTTCTTGCACTTAGCCACCACCAAAGAACCTTTTGTGAGCTTCCATATTCCATCACCAAATTTGTTGTTGAAGCCTTCATCATCTAGCTTTCCAGTAGAGATCAAATTGAGGCGAATGTCGGGAACATGCCTTACGTCTTTAAGCAACAACTTGCGGCCCAAATTTGTTTCCAAGCAAACATCACCCATGCCAATAATCTTGGACAAACCTTCATTACCCATTCTAACAGAACCATAATTTCCTGCAGTGTAGGTAGTGAAGAAATCAACTCGAGAAGTCACATGAAAAGAAGCACCGGAATCAATCACCCAACTGCTCTCTTGGCCCACAAAATTGATACAATCATCCTCACAAACGACCATGAGATCATCAGTAGTAACTGTCGTTGTGTCTTCTTGCTTCTTATCCACACTTTTGTCACGCCTTTTCTCCTTGTTCTTGAGCTTTCGGCATTCCCGCTTCATGTGCCCTTTCTCATGGCAATAATGGCACTCAATGTCTTTCTTTGAAAAAGAACCATCTCTTGACTTGTCATGGCTTTGATCACGACCATGAGGAGTCTTACTCCTCCCCCTTGTTTTGCTTCGGCCTCTCACAACAAATGTTTCTGAATGAGAAGAACCCACTGATTTTCTTCTAGTTTCTTCATTCAACAAGCTACTAGTGACTTGACCCATAGTGACAACTTCATCGGGCGCCGAATTACTAACTGTCACAACCAAAGTCTCCCAACTTTCGGGTAAGGAACTAAGTAGCATCAAAGCCTGCAACTCATCATCAAAAATAATTTTCATAGAAGCAAGTTGGTTAACGATACTCTTTATTTCATTCAGATGTTCCGGAATAGGGCTGCCCTCTTTATATTTTAAATTAACCAACTTACGAAACAGAAAGGCTTTATTTGTGGCTGATTTTCTATCATAAAGACTCTCTAATTTTTTCCATAAATCATGTGCTGAAGTTTCAGTAACAACATGATGAAACACACTGTCATCAATCCATTGACGGATAACGCCAACGGCTTTCCGATTAATCCTCTTCCACTCATCATCTTTCATATCAGCAGGTTTGCCACTATCACCCTCAATGGGTCCATACAAGTCTTTACAAAATAATAGGTCCTCCATTTTAGTTTTCTAAGTTACCCAATTGCTTCCATTGAAGCTAGACATACGACCCACATTCCCCTCCATTGATTTACACAAATAAATAAATCCAAATAAACCGTAAGCTCTGATACCAGTTGTTAGGGAAAATAGATGATTCCCCACAAGTAAATCAATCAATGGGAATATAAACTAATGCGGAAAAATTAAATCAAAGACAACACAAGAATTTTTACGTGGTTCCCTCAATGTGAGGTACGTCCACGGGATCGAAATCCGATTCCACTATCAACCAAATAAGTTCCAAACGATTACAAACGAGACACGAATGGTCTCACAAAACCACCCTTAAGTGAATTCCAAAATAATCACAAATAAACAAGAGGAAAGACCTCACCAAATAGATGAACCAGAATCTTCAGAACCAGAGTTGAAGAAGACCCAAAATAACGAACCAAACTTCTTCACAAATCAAAGCACCAATACTTGATTGACCAAGTCAAATCAAGAATAACCAAACAACACCAAGTTGATTTTTTCTCCAATACAACTTGTAGTAGCCGCCACTTTTTGTCTTGGGAAAAAATAACATCAATAATTATGTATTGTGAATCTAGGGTTTTGTAATCAAACCCTAATTGTATCCAAATTGGATAGGGCCTCCACAAATATAATATATAAAAATATTATACCTAAACCAAGCCAAATTAAAACTCTTTTTCCAAAACCAATTGGGTCCCACACTCCACCAAGGAGGTATACCCAACAAAATCTAAGTTGAATAATATATATTCCAATGATTTGAAGTAGGCTGAGATTCTCTGTCCGAACTTTTTCTGTCTCAAGGTCGTTTTCCATAAGCCTGCATTATTTGTTAGAATTTTTGTGCGATAGAGAAAAGCATAGGAGCAAAAACCTATGAGTTCTTGATTTGGCCTCAAGCTAGGTGCATTTGGATCTGGATTTGTTAAAGTCGATGATCTTAACTTCATGGTGGAATTGACTCTGTGACACCCTAAAATTTGAGGACATCATGATAAAGTTTAAAACATAAAATCAATTTTCTTAATTAAGAATCCTCATCAATGTTGCCACCAAATTTACCATCATCTATTAATTAACAACACGGAAACTAAAAGTTCTTAAATTACAACTCCAATCAAACTTAAAACTTTGTCTTAGTACACAAATATAAAATGACTAGAGAAAAATTAGAAAACTCAAAAAAATGGTTCATGAAATTTTGGCACGCTTCAATCTAACCAAGGTTGAATGTTGCCTTCCAATACCTCGGTGTTTCCTTCAGTTTCTTCGGTACCTAGCATAAAACGCCAGGGCAACAGGAATGCTAATGAGCGACGAGCTCAATAAGATACTACAATCCGAAAATACCCACCCCGATAATAATACTCACAATTAATGAATACTGTGTAGTTAACAGAATAACGAGCATCATTTAATAAGCATAACAGGAATACTATAAGTTGAAGTAATAACAATAGATAATAAGAATAATGGCAAGCGGAAGCAGTATTTCATCATAAGGAAAAATGTCAACTTTTCTTTTAAATTCACATAGATTTGGTTTATCAAATAAGTTTAAGTAACTCCCCGTGGAGCACTATTTCCACTCAACCGCTAAACAATGGCCACGGGCAATTTTGACTCCCCCTTAGTCAAATATTCAAATGTTACTTGCTGTAACTACCAATGATGCCCACGCACTAAGGTTACGTACCCGAGTCGTGACATCACGGTCTGCCCCAAGGGAACGGTCTATGTTATGACACCCGCACCACCAACCTTATATCGCCTACACCGATAAAAGCCAAAATACCTTCCAGTGCCATGTAAGGGTTCGCAACTCACTTGCACAAGATTCTAAACCAGGCTCGCCCCATCACTTTTAAATTTTTAATGTATCATCGGTTTAATTTCGTGTTTCTTTACTTCGTCGAATTCACATTTTTATGCATGTGCGAGTTTTAGTTTGAAAACCACAATGACATAATGTTTATATAGCACAACACAATCATATGTAGCAACCAAAATAAATGTGATAGAGTGTCTTAGGAATCATCACAAGATTTCTTAAGAATTCACACACTTCTTCTTTCAACACTGTATGGTCAGAAAAAAAAAATATGAAACCCATACCAAACGAAGTTCAACCATTATAATATTTTAACTGGTGCTAGTTTATCGAGTTAGGAAAATATTTCAAGAAGAATACCAGGGCTAAAAACGATTTTAAAATGGAGAAATAATTTTTGGAAGAAAACTGGTTTTCTAGGACAGTGAATTACATTAACCTCCAGCACAGGTGTTCTGTATTTGAAAAATAAAAAGGGGTCTCAAATGGTGTCCAAAAGAGGCATGGCTAGAACAGTTTGCTAAATTTTTGAGTTTAGAACATATTTCCAGAAAAGTGTGAAGACTAAAAACCAGTAGAAGATGGTCAAATAATTTTTATAAGAAAACTGGACAGATTCTGTCACATTTTGGAAAAATTGGCGTTTCTCTCTCAATACTAAATAAAAAATTATGAAACTAGTGGAATTTGAAAGGTAACTTAGAAATCTAACTTTTCCGATTTGAATCACTTGAAAATTCATTCTGTGGAAATAACAGTGACCTGGTAAAGTCAGCATTGCTGCTGCCTCCAGACAGCAATGAAGTTAAAAATATATTCAGGCCATGAAACGTTGTCAAATAATTTTCTTCAATATTCTAACACCATGAAAACATGTTAAACTAACTCCAGTAGTTTCAGATTTTATGAAAGTGTTCTTATGAGTTTGTTTAGGGTTTATTCAAAACGGATTAAAAATCTGTTTTGCTGGAAGTTCATTAGTTTGCGAAAAACACACGTTGTGTCCACCATGAATCACATGCAAGACTAAAAAAATGTTTCTTACTATTGTTCCCGTGTGAAACTCTAATCTTGCGTATTTACTTTCATTAGTGATAACAGAAAATAATATTTATGAAGAGTAAACACAAATTCATAAGCATGCAAGATTGATTCAACAATAGAGAATATTTGATCACATAAAGAGCAAAATCATTAGCTAAACCACCTAATCCATACTTGTAAGAAGGACAGAAATCACATAATCATAAGATTATCATTCTATCCAAATGTAACATGCATTGAGCATTAGTGTATTATCAATACACACCCTTGCTTATTTTTAATGTATAGATTTAGTTTAAGAAAACATCTAGGTAGGATAGGAGTTGAGTATTTTTACCTCAATGAAGTAAAAAAAATCCCAAGTGTTAAGCCTTTCTTCTCCTCACTTCTCTCCTTTCCCTCTTGCTTTCTCTCCCTCTCTTGTTCCAACCGAATATTGCAAGTTTTGTGCTGGAGGAGTTTGTGTTTCTTATATAGACTAAAATGGGAGGGAAAATTTTGGACAAGGGATTGGTAAGAGAAAGCATGCTTGCATGGTCATTGGTGTGTTGTCTATCTGTAGACGCGCCCGTGGGCTTCACTCTACAGTTCAAGGACTCGATTTGTGTCGGTTCTTAATCTGAACCAAAGAGTCCAAATCCGGCAAATCGTTTTGAAGAAAAACAGATTTTTGAAAAGTAGTGCCAAACATGGACTGCTTTGCCAGATACAGAGTCGCCACCTAAATATTTTGTTTTGGGAAATTTAGGAAACCCTGACTCGGTGCCAAAGGCCACGTGTCCGTCATCACCAAAGTGGTCTTGGCTCGGGAGCTTGGGTACGATCGGGGAAGGTCAGCTATGAGCACCCCCTTTCGCCCGGTCCAAAGACCGGCCTCTACTAACCGTGATATCTGATTTTGAAAACTTTATATGTTCTTATTCCAATTATTAGCCTAGAATTACTATGTTATGCTCACAGCAAACAAGTATAGACTAGATCGCCTAATTTGGAAACAAACATTGCATATCCGTTCGTTTTGAAAATGCTTCGGAATTTGCTACTCGCAAGTAGGCTAAAACACAGATTTCAATGAGTTTTCCCAACTCAAGCAATCCAACCTCCACCCACAGGCATTCAAGCAGTTTATCTCATGTAAGCACTTAGCCGCATGGTAAGCATACTGTCATGTTAACATTCACACGCATGCGATATGCTAAAGCATAAATACTTACATCGTACTCCGTGCCAAAACAATAAACTAGTTAGCAAACATGCATGTCCTAGTTCATGTTAAGTGGCTAATGCAACACAAGCAAAGATGCAATCTAGACAGGCTCGGCTATCCTAGACATGGCATGTGGAATGCTACAAATAACACGTATTCAATTTGGAATTGAAATACAATGCAGTTTGTATGATGTGCCAAGCCCGATGCATGTAAACAAATGCATGGATGCACGCATGCATTGCATAAGGTATGCTAATTTTAAATATGCCCTAATCTACCATCATAATCAGGTAAATAAAAGGGAAGAAAGAAATGGGGGTTGGAAGACATACACCCACTCACGCACGCTTATTACAGTTGCGCCCTCGCTCGGAGGGACCGAATAAATATTACAGCCCGAATAATAAATAAACTAATTATTACAAAAATTCTAATTATCAAATTAAAAAAAAAAAAAAAACATATGTAAAAAAAGGGGGGCTTCAGCCCTGCCTCGGGATGTGCGAATGATGCATGCTCGATCCGACTTGCCCGGAAAACCCGTACCATGACACTGTTGCTTCTGTTTCTACTGCCCTGCCTCTCCAAAAATTCCCAAAGTCCCAGAATGCCTTCCTTTCATACTGCTGCATACCACCGGCTGGAGGAAAGGTTCACCGGCTGCTTAAATTGGCCACCGGCTCCTTGTGGAGTTTATCGGCACAAAAAGTGTGCCGGTCGGCACATTGTACTGCCGATCGGCAGAAAGTTCCTGCAGAGGACAGTTTGACAGCAGCAGCAAACCAGCAGTGCATGGCATGGATTTTGAGCCTATGTAAGCATGGTCAATGCCTCCTATCATGCTTGGAGACTCAAGGAGGCATGACTCTTGGTTCTTGGGCCATCAATTATGCATCTTGATGCATGATGGCCTAAGGAACCAAGGTTGCATTTTAATGGTAATGCATGCAAACAAACAAATGAAATCCGAGGCCTTATCATATGTTAGTCAAAGGTCTTGGTGACCAAGAATTGGGACGAGTTGCACCACTTGAAGTGTGAACTCCTCTCAATCCTATGCTTGGCTTGACAATCCCCAAGCCAAGCCATGGAATGCATGTATGCAACATAGCTCAAATGATGCAACAATGGGACTAAAATGCAAGGCATACCAAGTGTCATGCAACTATCACAATAAGCATGCAAAATGCTAGAGTATGCAAGGTGTAAGTGGCATGCAAACATTGGCCAATCAAGCAATGGGACCAAACTACTATAACACTTGGTGAACCAAGCATGCATCAAGCATATAATGAAAAGCCAATGGTGGCCTTGACTTCAATGGGGCAGCCCTCAAACCACCCCAAAACAGTGGCAAAGCAAGCCTTAAATGATGACCAAAATACTACACAAACATGCAAGTTCATGGGCCTAAACCTGAGGCACCAAAAAGAGCATTTTACTATCACTTACACAACCACTCATGGCATGAATCTAACAACCCAAAACAGATTTTTAGTATGCAAAATGACACCCAAATCCCCTCACATGGCACCCCCAAAATGCATTAATCATGGGAGCATACACAAGGCCTATTCTTAGGCATAAAAGGACACACTTTTAAAGCATGAAAGAGATGACAAGTACAAACATATGAGCACGGATTAGGGTCCGAAATAGCATGTCAAACGATCCCAAATCATCTAAATAGACTATCCAATGCATGTACATGGATCACCTACTCAAGGCTTACAAGCCATAATGCAAAGCAACTACATTAAGCATGCCAAAAATGGTAAAAACAGTGGCCCACAGCCCTTATACATGGTAACATGTTGTTAGTATCTCCATGAAACTAAGCTAAAACATGCAAGGAAACATGGCCTCAAAGCATGGCATATTTCTAGGCATAAGAGAGCATTTCAAAGCAAACATAAGAAGCATGTTAAGAACCATAAAACCAACCTAAAACAGAGGCATAACATGTCATATGAACCACAAATATGCTCTGAAATGAAGCAAAAACCAACCATGCACACATGCTACTATTTGAGCCCAAAACAAAGGCAAACAAGGGACAAAGGGGAGAGGGGTGTCCCTCCCCTATCTAAGACTTAAAAATACCTTCCTCACCACTGAAAACCCACTGGTTTTCAGTGGTGAGAAGATCAAAAACACCAAGTAAACAAGGCCTCAAGAAAAGGCTCCAAAATGGCCAAAACAAGGCCTAAGAGGGTGAGACTCTACCCAAACCACAAAACAACCTTGATGAATGTTCTTAAGCAAGGAAAAACAAGTCTTTTTTATGTTAAACACAAATCCAAAAACACAAAGCAAGAAGGGTAGAAAGCTAGTGCAAGAATGGGGAAACTAAAGTAACAAGCTCACCCTTGAAGATCCTTTGAAGAACAGGTGGAGCAGCCACTCTCTAGTGATCAAAATCAGTCCAAAACTTCAACAAACAACCCTCTAAGTCTCTCAATCTCGAGCTAAGGTGTAATGGTGTGTGTAATGGTGCAAAAGTATGGTAAAACACACCTTTTAGGCTTAGAACACACACACACAAGGATGAGAGATGGTAAATATAGAGAGAGAGGTATGTGAGCTCTGGTTTTTAGTCTCTCAAAGTGGCTAACCCTTAAGCCAAGAAGATAAGGCCTCCTCTTATAGAGGAGGCAATCTTGTAAGCTTAGCAACCAAGCAAACAAGGGGGTCATCCCTCCATACACGTGTATGGAGGGGAAGAAAGTGGTACAAAGCTGTCTAAAAATATCTCCAACAACAGTTGTAAAGTGGTCGGCAGGGCAAAATGGTCATTTTGCCAAAAGGAGTGCCGACCGGCACAATATAGTGCCGATGGAAACAATCACCAGCCGGTGGCCTCTAGCCACTGCCGGTGGTGTGTGGGGATGCCTCAGAAGGCATTCCCTGCCCCTCCAAGGCAAAACACAAGTGTTTGGTGCAAAACCAGACACAAAACGGTCGAGTTCGGAGATCCTGAGGCAAGGCGCGTAGCCGAGAACTCCGGGAACTCCAAACAAACACAAATATGGATAATCACCGAGTGTTCAAGCGGTGACGTCCAAGTCTTGAGGACGGTCAAAAATGGGGTGTCTACACTATCCCATATGGCACACTTAAAATAACCCACCCTTGCTCTCAAAGGAAAAAAATTCTGATCAAGCATGCAAAAGTGGCTGCGCTTTTAGGGGCATCTTCATATAAGACAAGATTTATATTTCCCCATGAGAGTTGACTCATGGCAGGCCTCCTCCCCTATATATATATATATATTTTTGCTAGTGTATGTGTGTGTATAAAGAATAAAATCAAGGAATATATATACAATCTAGTCACTAGATATTTTGCTTCCTACAATCCTTTGATTAATTCAGTTACTATTTGTTTAACTCATTTAGCTTCCACCACAGTATTTAGATATAAAAATTTAATAACAAAATAAATTTGAATTTAATATTGGTGTTAATTATGGTGCTATTAACATTATAATTTAATAATCACTATTAATTGACTTAATATTATAATATTATTATATGTAACTAAAAGACTTGAGATTGAACCAATTAATCTCCATGGGTTAATTTCTTGTATACAAATTATTAATGCAAAACTTCATATAAAATAATATATATTAAGAATTAGATTTGTGTAGTCATAAAAGTGACGACAATGACGATGACAATGACAACAATAATAATAATAATAATAATAATAATATGAAAATAAAAATTGCACTACTTAAATAATTAAAAGTTAATTATAGAATTTCATCACAAAATGTTGTTATGGAATTGGATTATAAATGCTGATTAGCTAAATATAATTACCAAAATAATTTAATATGCAAAAATACATGTTCTCACGGACTCATTATGCAACTAACTCGAATCTATTTCAGTATCGTTCATTTCATATAATTAATTGAGAAAATTACTCATACAAAAAATCAAATTGATTCAACACCTATTGTTATACCATTAAATCATTTTTATATACACGACATATATATTTTAAGAAATAGACTATCTACTTGTTATAATATAGGTGCTTTAATCATGCAATTACTTATGTTTGATTAACTTAATTTTTTTGCATGCATACTCTTTGTAATTTGTCATATGAGATGAACTGTTTAAATCATCGAGATGGATACAAATTGATCTCATAATGATCAATTTACCATAAAATTGAGATTTTTAACTTTAACAAATCTGAACTCATTTGGTTCCATTTGATTTCATCAAAATAAGTCACTTTATGACTATTTAAGCAAAAATAAAATTTGGTGGTTGGTTTAGTTTAGTTAGCTGACAATTGTTGGTTAAAAAAAAAAAAAAAAACAATAATAATAATAATAATAATCTACCATGTGTGGTAAATGTCTTAAATAAATAATAAATATAAATAAATAAATAAATAATTTTTTTTGTTTTTAGTGAAATATTTTTTTTTAATTTAACTTTTTTACTTTTCATGTCTTTCTAGTTTAAAAGCAATAAAAAAAATATGAAACAAAAAATTCACTAAAGACAAGCCCATAATATATATATATATATGTTTTATAATAAACAAAAAAATCGTTTTTGTTTTGATATGTATATCAAGTAAAAAAATTTAATCTTTATTTATTTGTTTTTTACTTATCATGTCTTCCTAGTGTAAAAGTGCTACATGAATTCACATAGTTTGCGTAGAAAAAAGTAACTATATGTGACAATCTAACCATTAATTTCTTAGGGCCAATGAAGAACTACTAAGAGAGTTTGAAATAACATTTGTATTATGCTTATCAAAATCCCTTCTCTCAAATTTAGGCAATTGTATTGATTTAGTAAAATAAAAATAAAATAAAATAAAATAAAAATAGCCTTCAAATCTATACCAGCATCCAAGGATGTTGAAAATTTTGGTCAGGACTCAAACTGGGCTTATATAGAACTGAAACAAGAGATATACTGTACAAAGCTCCAAAAGCCAAACATCAATATACTACTTGTACAAACAATCACAATTCCAGATTGTTGAATAATAAAAGCACAGAAACAAACCCATCTCAGATACAAAGACTCACCACTCACTCGTATACATAACACAACTATGTCAATGTAATTCATATAAACAATCACTCATTCAAATAGATCCAACAGAACATATGGTTTCAGACAAACCGAAAGATCATCAAGATACCTCAAGCAGCAACCTCTTCTTCTTCTTCTTCTTCATTCTCGTACTCCTCTTCTGCAGTTGCATCCTGGTATTGCTGGTACTCAGCCACAAGATCATTCATGTTACTCTCCGCCTCAGTAAATTCCATCTCATCCATTCCCTCACCGGTGTACCAATGCAAGAAAGCCTTGCGCCTAAACATGGCTGTGAATTGCTCGCTCACACGCCTAAACATCTCTTGAATCGAAGTTGAATTACCAATGAAAGTCGACGCCATTTTCAGACCCTTTGGAGGGATGTCGCACACACTCGATTTGACGTTGTTGGGTATCCACTCAACAAAGTACGAGGAGTTCTTGTTTTGGACATTTATCATCTGGTCATCGACTTCTTTGGTGCTCATCTTACCGCGGAACATGGCAGAAGCGGTTAAGTATCGGCCGTGACGTGGGTCCGCGGCACACATCATGTTCTTGGCATCCCACATTTGTTGGGTTAGTTCGGGGACGGTGAGGGCACGGTACTGCTGGGAGCCTCGGGCGGTCAAGGGAGCAAAACCAACCATGAAGAAATGGAGACGAGGGAATGGGATAAGGTTGACAGCGAGTTTTCGAAGGTCGGAGTTGAGCTGTCCGGGGAACCGAAGACAGCACGTGACGCCACTCATGGTGGCAGAGATTAGGTGGTTGAGATCGCCAACTGAAACAAGGCAGAACAGAATTAATATATGCATCTTGTCAGTAACAAAACCAGGATTTCATCCCCATGCTACCAAGACACGAATTTTTATTTTTTTGGCAATCAATATGAACTATCATATTCCAATTCAAGAATGAAAAACAAACTAAGATGTAATATTAAATTAATAACATAAAAAATAAAACCAGTATATATTCAACTTTAAAAAGTAATAAATTAATTGATTCTTTGTTTATGTTTGATTCAATCATTCTCTCAAAGCGAAGCTTGACATAATTCCAAATCCCAAAGGTTACAGGAATGCCACTTTTGAGTTTATTTTCTTAATTAAATGCTCCCCTAAAAGAGAAAAAGAAAAGAGGAGGTCGGTGATCTATTTTGTTGGTCCAATACCCTGACAATGTACCCAAGACCAAATTATTTTTTTTGGTCTTGGTTACATTACTGATTGTTGTCCTATTTGAATTTCAGGCCAACATTTTTGAATTTTGTATAACAAACAATAGTATTAATCCATCCTAAAGTAATTTTATTGCGTTTTTACATTATATTTGGGCATAAAAATCCATCCTAAAGTAAGACATTTGTCCCCAACTATTTTCATGATATTATAACTGTAGTTCAAAGTTAAAACAATGCAGCTCCAAAAACAATAAATGAAAAGAGAGAGAGAGAGTCACAAGCAACCCATCCTAAAGTTAAAAGGTACTAATATTGAGAGACTCACAAACAACCCATTTCATATCTACCAACCAGGACCAAAAGAGACCCATTAGCAACCCATTTTGAAGTTGGATGGTGCTTTCAGAAATAAACACTTCAACAAGTAATAACCAGGTCCCCCACCTCAATTTATGAAGACACAGAATAAGGACATTGCTACTTGCGAGATACCAGATTGGAAGGTAAGCTACATTATCTGATTATTGTTTACTATTTAATTTTCTTGAAGTGGATGAAAATGGAAATGCCACCAACTAATCATGCTGAGTTGACATTAATAGTGATTCAAAGAAAATGGACTATCTAGTGTTACCAAAAAGGCTAATACCCAATCAAATTAGGTTTTGGAATGCACATTCCTTGAGAGTAAAAAACCTCAAACATAATGAACTAATATCTACGACAAGTGAAGTTTTGACAAAACAAAACACTAAAAATGGATCATAATGCTTACAGAAATGTGTTGCTACATGACTAATTTGGGGGGAAAAACTTACCTTTTATGAGATGTCTAATTGTTAAAAGAAAATTACTCTAGAAGTACATTAAACTCTAATAGTGTAATCTATGCAAGTTTACTCTTCTCATACCATATGTTAGAGCATGTGGCTTACCACATTTCTGTTCTTGTTCCATGTATAGGAACAATCCACGTTTCAGGTAACATAACAGACTAACAAACTTGTCAAAGAGAACAAAACTTACAAGTAGGGGTTGCAAGCTTGAGAGTTCGGAAGCAGATGTCATAGAGAGCCTCATTGTCCAAAACCATACATTCATCAGCGTTCTCAACAAGTTGATGAACAGAAAGGGTAGCATTGTATGGCTCAACAACAGTGTCAGATACTTTAGGAGAAGGAAAGACTGAAAATGTCAACATCATGCGATCTGGATACTCCTCCCTGATCTTGGAGATGAGAAGGGTTCCCATACCAGATCCAGTGCCTCCACCCAAAGAATGACAAACTTGAAATCCTGTCAATAAATTAAAGTCAGTAACACATAAATGAGATACAAAAGTATAGCATCTGATAGAGAAAAAGAGAGAATTCTTTGCAGTAATCAACTGCAGAAGCTCAAAAAAAATTATTAAAGAAAATGATGATCATATAACTATAATTCATTTTGTTATGTTTAGAATAAAACTTCGTGGGATTGCAGCCAAACATTAGATAAAAAATCATTCACTGACCAGCAACTTTATCCATAATCATAAAAAGTTCTATAGTTAGACAGTAATATAAATGGATCACAAAAATTTAAGCAGCACTTGAAATGACTATACCTTGTTAATGGATTGCATAGATATCCAGCTACTAACTACTGCTAAACTATTTTATTTATATGCATAAATACAATGCCATTGGTGAAATTAAAACAAGCAACATTCTAATTTTCTAGTTCACATTTTACAACAGACATGTGGAAGCGCACTTGATATACAACCTACAATATTCATTCTACAACCCAAAATTTCAGAGCATCAGCACTTCAAGGGGTACAGAACATGCCCTGCCCCTCTGTCGAACAGGGTTACCACCAAGTATTTTCCACCTTGAGAAAACAATACAAAATATTCTAAAAACAAAAAAGAGATATTGATGCTGACATTTTACTTCTAATACCAAACATCCATATGAGAGGGATAAATTCAGATTATAACCAAACTGACATAAATGAATCTCCAAAATAAAATCACAAAATGCAGAGAAACTATTTTCATTTCTTCTTCCCAAGTAATTGAGATGAAAAACATTCAAAAGTTCAGATAGATAGATAGATAGCTAGATAGATAAGAGACAGAGAGAGTTGACAGAAAGGCTTGAATGTCGGATAGTACTTGAATCATCATGAAAGAAGACTGAATTTGGTTTCAAGAAGTACATCAATAATATAATAATCATAACAGTATGCTACGTAAAACCTATAAAACACATTGACATCCAAGAATTCCCATCAAAAAAATATCTTTGTGATTGAAATACAATTCCAATGCAAAATTTTAAACCAAACAAACATCTTGGTTCAATCTCAAATGAAAAACAATCCCAATCAAAGGCAAAAACATAACCCACAAAATCCTAATTTGTATAAACCATAAACAATAAGCATTCTTATAAAAGAAACAAGCTTTAGAACTCAAATTATAAAATTCTTATCAAAACCAACAACAAAACCCAGAAATCACATCAACCCAATTCAAAACAAGCTATAAAACCTCTAATTATAGCACAAAAACAAAAACCCACAAAAACCAATAACAGTTCCATTGATTCACACCTATCAAATACCAGATCCACCAAGGGCTCAATAAATACCTTGCAAACAATCACAATTCTCAGCCTCTTTCCTCACAACATCAAGAACAGAATCAATAAGCTCAGCTCCTTCAGTGTAATGCCCTTTAGCCCAATTGTTCCCAGCACCAGACTGCCCGAAAACGAAATTATCGGGCCGGAAGATCTGCCCGAAAGGCCCGGATCGGACCGAATCCATGGTGCCGGGTTCGAGGTCCATGAGGACGGCGCGTGGGACGTACCTTCCACCACTGGCTTCGTTGTAGTAGACATTGATGCGCTCGAGCTGGAGATCAGAATCGCCGCTGTACTTTCCGCTGAAATCGATGCCATGTTCGTCACAGATGACTTCCCAGAACTTGGCTCCGATCTGGTTGCCACATTGGCCGCCCTGGATGTGGAGGATTTCTCTCATTTTCTCGGGAAAGTTGGGTGATCGATTGGGTAGGCGGAAAATGGAGGAAAGTGAAACTGAGGGAATTTTGTAGAGAGAAAAGTAGAGGATTGGAGGAACGGAAAAAGAGGGAGGTTAGGAGAGAGGAATGGATCGGGAAATTATAGTGGGGTGTATTTTTTTTTTTATTGAAAAAATATCAATAATGATTCAGAGAAAAAGTTTAAAAGGAAGGACAAATTACCTACGCCCCGTCAGGTTTAGCTACACCATTCTGATAGAAACTTATAACTTTCGTTCTCATCTTAATCATTTATAATGTGAGATCTACATATATATATATATATATATAAGTAAATTTTACATACACATCAAATAGAGATGAGTAGTCGATATATCGATTCGTCCAAATCGATCGAACCAAACCAATCCATCGCATTTTAGACAGATATGTGATAATGAACGGACGGTTACAGATTAATTTTTTTTAATCTACCAAGTTTTGGACAAATGACGGATTTGAGATTCCTTTAACCACAACTGAACTGTCAAACCGCGAACACTCTTAGTAATTCGTAAAACTTTTGTATTTTCAATATGTTTAGATATTCTGTTTGTGTTTCAATTGAAAAAGAGTTTAAATATTTTGTTGAATATATTCTATTAAAAAAGAGTTTTCAACTTGAATATATTTTTTGAATTGAAAAAAATAAATGTATTATTTATTTATATATTTTTTTTAAATCTAACTCTAAAAATAATAAATAAAAAAAGATATGTATGTTGGTTGATTTTTGTTTTCAAAAACAAATATAGATATAACAATACAAAGGTATACAATCTCTACTACTGTTTTGTTCATGGTTTTGGTTGTTTGAATTATTTTTATATTTTAAGAATCACAGATTGTAATAGTTCATGTAGATGAGGCATGCTGTGATTGTTATATGTGGATGAAACATGCAGTGATTGTAATATTCTAAAATTTCAAATTTTTTTTCTTTAGATGAGGCACGCAGTGATTATAATACTTTTTTAAGTTGTTAATTGTAATACTTTTTTTTTTTTTTAGGAAGTGCAAAAATTGAATTATATTAAAATTTATAAAATTTTAAACAGCCAAACCAATTCGCATCAATCCGCCAATCCACTCAATCTACATCCACTGAATTGGTTGACGAATGCAGATTGACTTTCTTTAATCCGCCAATCTAGCGGACGGATGGTGTAACAACCCAGATTTTTAATTATTCTGTAGAATTTATACTAATATTATTTAATCTCAGTTCAAAAAATATATAATTTATTATATATTATTATGCGTAATTTTGTAAAATAATATAATTATAAAAAATTTAGGAGCCAAAATATAAATAAATAATTAAGTTAATTTGGATAAGCTTTGAATTAATAGAGAACTAATAAGAAGGTGGCACGTGGCGTCTTGGCTTGGGACTCACGAATATAATCTGTATAAATAGGAGAAGTTGACTCCGTGAGAGAGGAAAAAAGAAAAGAAGACCAGGACAGAAAGAAAGAAAGAAAAAGAAAAGGAAGAGAAAGGAAGAAAGAAAAAAGAGAGGAAAGAGAGGAAAAATTCGTGAAAGGTAAAAAGATCTTTAATAGTGGAAAGGAAGAGTCTTTGAGTCACCAAAATATATTTTACTTATGTTTTGACTTACCAAAATCTATTTTATACAAGTTATGCTTGATTAGTATATTAATAAAAGTTATGTTTTATAAAGGTTTCAGTTACGTGATTTTATTTCTGAATCCTATTTGCTTAAAAGTGAAATATATAGATATGTTTGTTTTACTTTTAAAGAATATTTAACTATGACCTTATAAACAATTATATTTTATAAGTATTACCACGGGAGTCCCACGTCTTGGGGGACTTAAATAACCATTGGCTAGTATTTGACCACTTTGTGGTGCAGTGTTTGTCGTAGATCTATTGACCAGTGTAATGCTTGGCACTTAGTGATGTACCGTAGTTATGGTTGTATAGTGATTTCCGTATTACATGTTAAATGATCTGAAATATACGTCAAATGATTTCCGTATGTTATGTATCAAGCTCTTTTTGCCCCAACTAATTATCCATGATAAATTTTATGCCTTATACTCTTAGTATAATATTTCTCACCCTGCGATGTGCTTATAGTTTTTTTTACCACTTTCAGGTGGCATGTCAAGACCACCGTGTGGGGTAGGCACAAAGCACTTTTATTATATTTGTAAATATCGACCTTTTTTATCAATATATTTTGTAATAAAAATATAAACTCCAATGATTATTTTAGTAATTTTATTTAAATATTTCTTCTACTTGCGTTTATTAATTTGTTTAAAGATTTGGCCGGAGGTAACCTCGGTTACTGGCCAGCACGATACTTAACCCTTGAGTACGGGGAGCGGGTCATGACAGATGACAAATTGAAAGTTCCATGGCTGCAACTGATCCGCACCCACCTCTAACATCAAGGGCCAAGATAAAATTGAAGGTCATGGAACCCCCAAAAAAGGGGTCCCAAACATTTCTATTAACTAAATTACAAATTTTTTTCAGGTTTTAAAAAGAGTAATGATTGAAACCCCACCCCCACAAGACCCCCACAATTCTGAACTACTCATGATGTGGACCCCACAAATACATAAAAGGTTAGAATCACTTTGGGAATATGGGGGTTATCCCCGAAAGAGGTCCCAAACATTTTTCTTTTAAAAATTATATCACATCTCTCAAGATTTATATTTATATAACAATTTATTCCCTACCATTAAGTACACCTTAGGAGTTATTCTTGATGAATGATATTGCCCTAGTACATTTCCAAAGCATCGAACAATCTGATTTAATCTAAAATCCCTTTGATAATTTGATAAGCCAATAAAATTTACAAAAAATAATAAAATATTTTTTTTGAAACAATAAAAAAATAAAAACTATTTTTCTTTGAAAATAAAAAATATATTTTTTTAAAAAAAATAATAAATAATAAATAATTTAAGAACAAAATAAAAAAAACATTTTGAATTTTTTTTTAAATAGAGTTCTGTAAAGAGTTTTGAAAAGAATTTGATTATGAGTTTTGAAAATTTTTTATTCAAATCATGATTTGAGTTCTAAACCAAACACTATCTAAGTTTTTGAAACCATATTTGATTTGTTGTTTAGAAAAAAAAAATTTAGAATTTTTTTTGAAAAAAATGGAAACTAATTTAATAAAAATATAAATAATTGGTAAAAATTATTTCTAACCTCTCAAAAATAAAATTATATAAAATGATAATTATTTATTATTTTTTTATTTCTTAACCAAATTAATTTTTAAGTTTTTTGAAAAAAATTCTAAAACAAATACTGAGCAACATGATGTATTAGCCAAATATCATCATTTCTCTAAATAACACAGTTAGGGGCATTTTAGTCAATTTACTATCTTCATCAACGGCGTTAATTGCAATGGGACGAGATATAATTTTTAAAACCTCAAGAGAGAATCAATAATTTAGCTACACATCAAGGGGATGTAGGTAATTTGCCCAAAGAAGAATTATTAATTAGGTAGAATATAATAATAAATTTTAAAATAAATTTTATTTCATAGTTATGAAAAATAATTTGAATATTATAATTCAAAAAAGTGAGAATTATTTGATGTTGAAAATATTTTAAGAAAAAAAGAGTTCTAAAAATTTGTTTATTGCCATCAGCGTTGACAATTTTTTTAGTTTTTGGTTTATATATATATTTTTGTCAAAGATAGAGCAACTGTCGTTTCAGTTTTTGGGGTAATTATAATTTATATTGATTTAGGAATCTGTATCGGATTATTTGGTGCAGTTTTTGCTTATAGCTTATTAGGCAAAAATAGTTTAAATAAATTGAAAAAAAAAAAGAAGATGATTATTTAGAAGCTGGGGTAAGAATACTTTTAACTTCTGCTTTCTGATTATCAACTTTAAACTTTAAAAAAAAACTCCACCAAATAGAGCCAATATGTTAGTAAAATTATATTACGTAAAGGAGTCGTTGTTGATCCATTAGTTCAAACCACAAACTTTCCACTCACCGCACCCTAAGGCGCGGCTACGTGACACTCGACCACAAGGGCCTTGATTTCTGATTTTTGTTTACAAAACAAAAAACCATGTGTTTTTTTTTTTTTTAACAAATAAAAAAAAAAAAAAATTGGTACACACATATGGTTTTAAAATTAAAAATATATATATTGGGTTTATAGATTTTTTTTTTCAAAAAAAAAAAGAGCAATTTTTAGGGGTTTTCAAAATTTGGAAATTTTGACAACTGAATTCATGTTTTGAAAAACAAAAATAGGAAGCATGCTTTAATTTATATTTTTTTAATTTTTTTGAAATTAAAAAAAAAAGGGAAAAATGTTGGCCAAACACAAATAATGATGATCAATTCATGTAACAAAAACTTTAAAAATCTCCAATAAATTATTAAATATTTTACACACATTTAATCCCTATTGCTCTTCATATAATTTTTCAAAAAGAAATGAAGGGCCATCTTGATTTCACATGGCTGGGCCATCTTTATGTAATTGTAATGTTCGCATGGGCTGGGACATTCTGAAGAAACAAAGCCCAGATATGCATCATTGATGTGACAAAGCCCAACTTCATGGTGGTATTGGGTGAGGCTTAAGATGGCCCATCAATTAGCCACAAAACAAAGTCGAGTGGCTCGGGCTGGGCTCTTGACTTTGTAATAATGGGCTCATTGGAGCCCTTTTATAAACTATAAGCGAGTCAAATTGAGCCCGTTGTAAAATAATTTTTCAATAAATTATTCCTTAAAGTTTGAAAAAAAATAGAAGTCTCACAATTTTAATATATTATGTTGAATTTCTTTAAAATTTTAATTTATATAACAATTAGATCTATTTTTATCAATAAAATATATGTTTCTTTTTATTTATCATTGTATCTTTACAATATTTGTATTAATTTTGATACATTTAACCAATTGTTATGTAAATTAAAATTTGAAAGGATATCAATATAATTATGTAGAAAATGTAAAATTAATTGTATTTTGTTCAAATCTTAAAAGAGATAATGTAGTTTACCCAAAATTATAACTCAATAGTAACAAAGTTGCCAATAAATAAAAATACTTTTAATAGGCCTAACATGCATGTTTTTAATATTTTTATAATTCAGTTATGTGTATGAAAAATTATTAATAAATTAAAAGAAAAATTAGTCTAAGATCTCTTTCCCATTTTTAATAATGGAAGAGATCCATAATATTATTTTATGATATCTAAGGTCCCTTAATCCCATACCCATATATCACAGATAAATTTGACTCTCTCTAACTCAAAAAAAATCCCCTTTCCACGATCTTGCCTCCACTCTCACTTTCACTCACTCTGCCACACCTACTGCCCCTACCGACCACTCCCTGTCGATCACCGTCGACGCCACTGCTGCTGTCATCGGAGCATCGTCGCTCAACCGCCACCTATGCCCCGTTTTGCCCCGTTGCTACACTATTGCCACCGTCACAGTCTTGAAAAGAGGTCAACAAATCCAAATCCCATTCAATCTAACACAGCTTTTTCTAGGGTTTCTTTCTCTTAAATTCTCCTAATCGACTCCCTTTTCCTTTGAATTTCTATTTTTGGAGGTCTTTGGGGTCAAATTCGCAGCTAATCGAGAGAGATTGATGGTTCAGTTGATAAATTCCGAGAAATCTCCCCTGGAATCGGAATCTCAGAGCATGAAAATGGTGCCGGTGAAGTTGTAAGTGGAGGACCCTTTGGAGGACAAACATGGCCCCCTCAACAAATGATCTAAGCTCTCCTATCATTCTCCAGCTTGCTCTTGCTCTCTCTCTCTATATATATATACATGGTTGATTGCTAAGTGAGTCTGAGAGATATGAGGGCATTTTGTACAACATCAACACTAAAGAGTCCAGTATTGGATTGCAAAAACGGTACTGCAATTTTATGCTCTTTTTTTTTTTTTTTTTTTGAAAAATTAGTTCTCTGTTTTGTTTAATTTGGTCTCTGTGATGAAGAAGATAAAGTGAATCTAAGAGATAAGTAGAGACCTGCCATTGGAAATCACAAAAAATAGATTTTCTCTAGGTTAGAGAGAATGGTTTCTCTGGGAATTTTTCTGATTTTTAAAGAATTTCTCTAAGTTGGAGAGAATGATTTCTCTGGGAATTTCTCTGATTTTGAGATAATTTCTCTAAGTTAGAGAGAATGATTTCTCTGGGAATTTCTCTAATTTTGAAAGAATTTCTTTGGGTTAAAGTGAATTTCTCTAGAAAGTGTTTTATGGATTTTTTTTTTTTTTTTTTTGAAAAATTAGTTCTTAATTAGTTCTTTGTGATGAAGATAATAAAGAAGATGAAGTGGGTCTAAAAGATAAGTAAAGACCTGCCATTAGAAATCATAGAAAATAGAATTTCTCTGGATTAGAGAGAATGTTTTCTCTAGGAATTTCTATGATTTTGAGAGAATTTCTCTAGGTTGGAAAAAATGATTTCTCTGGAAATTTCTCTAATTTTGAGAGAATTTCTCTAAGTTGAAGTGAATTTTCTTTAGAAAGCCCAGAGAAATTCTTCTCTTTGGTCAGAATTTCTCTGTGAAGTCCAAAGAAATTCTCTAGATCGAATTTTCTCTGCATCAATTTAAAGGACTTTAGACATTATTAAAATATTGGATGTCGTTTATGCTATAAAACTTTAATATTAGAGACCTTAAAAAAAAAAATTCCAAAATTAAAATGTTTTAATATGAAGTCAATTCTTTTGACAAAATTGATTCAAAGGGAAAGAAGGAAGGATTCCCATTGATGCCTAAGGCCCCGTTTGTTTTGGGGTATGAGAGGTGGATTGGGATTAGGATAGCTGTCAGCCCCATTTAATATGTTGTTTGTTTACAGAGTTGAGGAAGGGACTGCTAAGCCGAAGGGCTTAGAATAAGCCTTGCAGATGGGATTCAGATGGGCCTCCAGGACTTGGTATTAGAAAAATAGTCCGGCAAACTAGAAATTTTTTATTTTTATTTATTTTTCATTTTATTTTTTACATGTCGGGCCTTTTTTTTTTAAACATTAATATTTAATTTTTTGTATTTTTTGTAAAGTAAAAATCATTTTTTTATTTATTTTATTTTTATTTTTTAATTTTTTTTTACATATTCGGCATTTTTTTTAAAACATTAATATTTAATGTTTTTGTATTTTTTTTATTTATTTTATTATTTTATATTTCTTTTATATAAAAATAATTTAACAATTCCTACACTAACAACTATCATCAAAACAAACACAATTTTACTTAATTCTCTCATTATTAATTTTCTCACTATCAATCCCCTCCATTCTACCTCTCAAAACAAACGGACCTTATAGCTTTTTGTCACTTGTGGTATCGTTTATATTCATGTAAGGTAAATTATTCCCATTGATATTGTAGACAAACACGCCTCTAAAGGAACATGCAGGCCTTACCAAAAGAGAACTTTCCTTCTAGCCCTTCCCTTTACTTTTTGCAATTTTTTTTTTGTTTTATGTGTAGATTTTTCTTTGTGTGCTTTTGGTTGTCAAGCATGATTGCTATTTCTATTCATATTAATAAGGTAAATTATATTGTAGTAAGTTTAATAGTTTTGTCGTAATTATATTATATTCTTTAATGTCGTGTATGATTTATAAATTTATATAGAAATTTTTTTTAAAAAAAATAAAAAGATAGGTAAATATTATGCATAATCTTATTTCTTATTTTATTTTTCACTCTCAAACACAAGACAATCTGATCTACATTAATAAATGTACATTGAAGAATTTTTTCAAAAATGATAATAAAAAAAGATTATAGATAGTATTTTCAACGAAAACCAAAAATCAAAGAGCAGTTATCTAAATTGTTCAACAAAATTTTCACCTCTTATGTATTTACTATTTTTAAATTTCGTGAGTTCTGCACATACGCATAATTTTTATTGCATTAACACACATAAGAAGTGAAATAAAAATTGCAATAAATAGTATTTCTCAAACAAATATATGGGACAAAAATCTTAAATAATTACAAAAAATTTGACCTCTTATTGGCTAAATTTATAATTTTTTTTTATTAAAAAAAAAAAGGAGAGATATTATTTGTAAGACACTTGTATATTATTTGTGATTCTTCATTAGCTGTCATATGTGATGTTGACTGAGTCAATATTATCACGTGTTTTCCATGACACGGTTACTCCTTTCCCTTTTAGTTTTTGAAAAATGACTTGGACCCCCAGTGGGGGTCACTGGGGTTCTCTCCTGATTGGCAGAAAAATAATTTTTTTTTTTTTTTTTTTTTTTTTTTTTTTTTTTTTTTAAGTTTGGACCAGTGACAGGACGCCACCTGTCACTGGGGGGGGGGGGTGTCACTGGGGTGCCCCAGCTAGGGGTCTGTAGCATTACTGTTATTTTTTATTTGGAACATCTCATGTGTCTAATTCCATTACTTTAAAGCCATCTTAATTTCTTCATTTAAAAAAAAAAAAAAAACATACAGGAAAAGAACAATGATGTGCATAGTCACACTTCGCCCAATATGTATCATATCTAATCATATCACATAATGGGTAGTGTTCCAACTTTTTTTATTTTGAATAAACGCATTCTTTTTTTTTTTTTTCTTTTTTTGGGTCGTATTATGAATAAAAAATAATAATATTCTTGATAATAACTTTAAAGTTAAAATTGAAAGAATGCAATGATTCTCTTTTTACTCCCCCGCCCTCCCCTCCCAAAAAACAATGTATCAATTCATAAAAAGATTGCAAACTAGTCTACATAATTTATGTTGTTAATCAATTTTTTTCTCATAATTAATTATAGGATCTTGTTAATTGGTGTCTTCGATGCAACAAATCAAGGTTTTTAGAAACAAAATTACTTTAATATTTTAGTCCTCAAAAATGTGTCATTGTTGTTTTTTGGTGACGAAATTAGATATTTAGTAATAAAAACTAAATATTTTAGTTTTTTTTTGGGGGGTGACTTTTAGCAATAACCCTCTTGATGATAGGAATTGGTTTCCAAATATTTTTTGTAACAAAATATTTATTTTTAAAAACAAAAATATTTCATTCTTAAATCTTTATATATTATAATGTTTTAAGAATATTAATAAATAAAACTTAAAATAATTATGCAATTTTTATAATACACACCATCACAAAGAATGTACATATCAGAAGTGTTAACAAGTACTTTTAGGATACTCCTAGACAAATTTTTTAATTATATTATATAAATTTTGTGTTTTTATAATACAAAGTACCTCCACCATGGTTTTTTTTTGGAACTAGTAGGGAGGGCCCCCACACCAAAAGTATGTTGTATTATTTTGATTCACCAGTGTGTGCATTGGAGCAATGCTTTGTGACCCCAAAATTAAAAATATAAAGTCTCAAGGTGGGGCAAATGAGAAGACTGAAAGAAGTTTAATATGCCCAATTGATTGGCAACTTTATTTTTTTAGGGTGTGTTTGGTAACGTTTACGTTTTCAGTTTATATTTACAAAAATTTTATAAATTGATTTTTGTTTATTTTTAGAAAAACATAAACTACAAACGCGTTTGGTAATTGACAAAATGTTTAAAAAAAATTTAAAATATAAAAAAGAGTGAGAAATGGCAAGTGACGGTGGAAGATGATGGTGAAAAGTGGTGACGGTGGGTGGTGGGTAGCTACTGGTGGTTGGTAGGTGGGTGGGTGGGTGATGGTGGTGGGTGGTAGCGGGTGGGTGGTTGTGACGGGTGGATGGGTGACGGTGGCGGGTGGTAGCAAGTGGGTGGTGGTGGTGGTAGCGGCCGTGGGTGGCGGCAGGTCGGTGGCGGATGGCGGGTGGTAGTGGCAGGTAGGTAGGTGGGTGACGGTAACGGGTGGTAGCGAGTGGGTGGTGGTGGCGAGTGGTAGGTGGTGGTAGCAGGTGGGTGGCGGGTGGTGGGTGGTGGTGGCAGGTGGGTGGCGGATGGCGGATAGCGGGTGGTGGTGGATAGTGGGTGGTAGCGTGTGGGTGATGGTGGTTGCGGTGGGTGGTGGGTGGCGACGGGTGGTAGCGGGTGGTGATGGTGGGTGGGTGGGTGACGGTAGCGGGTGATGGGTGGTGGTGGCAGGTGGGTGGCGGATGGCAAGTGGTAGTGGGTGGTGGCGGGTGGTAGGTGGTAGCAAGTGGTGGGTGGGTGGTGGTGGATGGTGGTGGCGGGTGAGTGGCAGGTGGCTGGTGGTGGTGGGTGGGTGGTGGTGGATGGTGGTGGCAGGTGGGTGGTGAGTGGTGGTGGCAAGTAGGTGGCGGGTGGTGGTGGCGGACAGTGGATGGTAGTGGCGGGTGGCGGGTGGTGGATGGTGGGTGGTAGTGGCGGGTGGTGGGTGGTGGTGTCAGATGAGTGGTGAGTGGTGGTGGCAGGTGGTGGTGGGCGGTGGGTGGTGGTGGCGGAAGACGGTGGTGAAAAATGGTGGCAGGTGGTGGCTAGTGTTAGGTGGTAAAAAAAAAAAAATTAAAAACTCAAAATGGAAACACATTTTTTGTGTTTTCATTTTTTGGCAAAATTTATAAACTGAGATCACTGATTTATAAATCAAAAATTTTACGAAACAAGTTTTTATTTAAATTTTTAAAATTTTTATAAATATAAACAAAAAATTAAAAACGTAAGTGTTACTAAACAACACCTTAGTATTTCACACAAAAGCCTTGCAGCTCAAGGCTTACTGGGGATGGTGTTGGTGGTGAACATATCTAGGGGAGTATGGAAATGGAAATATTTATTTTAATTTTTTTATATATACAAAAATTAATCATAGAATTATATATAATTTTTGAAAAAGGTCAAACTCACTTTATAGAGTTGTATTCTAATTTTTGATCAGTTTGTATTATTATACTTTTTCTTTTTATTTAGCATAGCACTATCCTTTTAACTAATACTTTTGAGGCATGGACGAACCAGGGAAACATTATGTGGAGTAAAGGTTACTCAATTTTTTCGTTGAATATTAAAAGGTAAAATGAATCCAACTACACATATCCCCTAAGACACGGTTTGATAAGAAGTGATATTTTGTGCAATCGGTATATTATTAAGTGTAGCTATTACAAAAAATAAAACTAAATAAATAAATAATAAAAACTTTCTACTATGAGAAACATTATTGAATGTAGAATGAAGGCTTATCTGAAATTATTTTAAGTTATCTATGAAAAAATAAATGGAGAGAGAATGAGAGAGGCATTTTCAAACTTTATGCATCATAGAAGTTTGCACTCTTTTCTTTGAGATCTCCATCGAAGATGCTCCACTCAATAAAAAATTATTTAAAAAACCAAATGTTGAAATCAACAAATGATTTTAGAATTCCCATCTTCTAATAAAATCTAAAAATATAGTTTCTTAGTGGCAAGGGATTGTTTGAGATTATAGTATATTTTTTAATTTTTTATAGAAAGATATGTAAAAAAATAAAGAAATAATGTGATTCAAATAAATATATTTGTCTAAATAAGTGCACTTATAACAATCATGCCAAATAACCCGTAGTTTGTGTCATATAATGCTTTCTCAAGTAGAATATATGCTTTACAATTTTGGGTTTGGTTATGATGTGCAACTTACACCTTACACCTTATACCTTACACTTACACCTTTTGTGAAAAATTAAACCTTATACTTACACCTTTTTTGAGATTGCACACCATATGCAACCCACTTACACCTTACACTTACACCTTATACTTATACTTACACCTTACACTTACACTTTTTGTGTAAGTGGCACATGGTGTGCACTTGCACACTTAAGAAAACTCCTACAATTTTATAGTTGTAGCTATGAAGATCAATTTGAATATAGATATGGTGTGTAAATTTAGCCAGATTTTCAAAATGTAAATATATTTCATTGCCATGAAATTTAGTGTCATATGCCATTTTGAATTATATATATATATATATATTTTAAATGATAGGAGAACAAATGAACATATTTATGTGATTTTTGTTCAAGAAATGGGACAAGATTGTGTAACATGTCCAAAATGAGTAGTAATTTAATAATTGAAGTATCTGTAGATTTTTTTTTCACATGTCATAACTGTGGGGGCATATTTCGTGAATGGCAGCAGGTGGCTAAGGTGATGCCGACGTATCAGCCGAGATACCACGTAGGTTGGTCATGTGCCGAGGTTATCTGCGGAGATATCGGAATCCGAAATGAACAGATAAGGGACATGAGTCCTAGAATTGGAGAGGACTGCAGTCTGGATAAAGATAAAACACTTAGGGAGTTTATCTTTATCTAGTTGAGAGTCCCAGATGAGCATTGAACCAAAATCCATTGAAGCTAAGCTTCTACAAGGATCAGGTTAATGCTGGCTATAAAAGCAGGACACCATCGTGGGTCTGAGGTATGCTTTTGATTATTCTGGTTAGTGAGTTAAGCACTATTTGTTATCTTTGAGAGATATACTGACTTGATCGTCGAAGTACCTCCCAGGTGGACGAACCACCGCCAGATTCTTATCTTTCTGTGACAGGTTGTTCGGGCTAATCTATTCTGCCGGTGCTCTCCTACTGAGTTTCCCTGTTTGGTTGTGTGGTCAAAAATCAATACCCACAATTTGGCGCCGTTTGTGGGAACGTAAGGAGAATAGATGGCCAACGACAGGCAGAAAGAATAGATCGGGGACGACATCCCAAGTGGGAGTGGTAAGCATACCGACCCAAACGTGGAGGAAGAAAACCATAATGAAGAAGTACGAGATTAGAATCTCGGGGAGAAGGATGTCGGCTAAGAGGCAGACGCACCGAAGAAATCAGGCCGAGACGAGTATTACAACAAAAGCGACCTCCAGATATGGAAAGATAGATGCCTGAGGAAGGACAGCGAGATGAAGGAAATGGCAAACAAATTGGTAGATCTACAATCGGTTGCCAACTTCATGATGTAGAATAACGTCATGCAGCCAAGGTTTCCACTGAGGGACACGTCGATTCCAGCGGCTAAGAACGACGCTAGAAAGGGAGGCAGAAAACAATCCCAGCAGTCCCTCAACATGACAAGGTGAACAAATACTCATATCGGCCTTCACGGGATGCCAGGCGAGTAGAGTCAAAAAGAGGAGAGTCTCAGAGGACACCTCATACAAAGGGGACTTATGTCAAAGAACATCGGCATGTTCAGGGGAAGAAACTTTGTTTTGACACGATAAATGAAGAGAAGTCCAAGAAGACTCATAACAACGCCGGAAGCAGTGTATCAAAAAGGCTGAAATCCGTTGACAGCCGAGCTCCTGGTCAGACTAAGGAGGATTTGAGGGACTACCTCTAGAGGAAGCAACAGAATGCCGAGGTCATATCTCCGATCAAGCTGAAAACACCATTCTCAGTGGGGTTGGATAAGTTCGAGGCCCCAAAAAGGTTCCATATGTCAAAGTTCCAGCTATATGACGGTAAGTCTGATCTGAACTTTCACGTTGGCTTATATTTGAATTCAATAACACTGTATACCGGGAACGAACCGTTGCTCTGCAAGGTATTCCCCTCATCCTTTGGGGAAATTGCATCAGATTGGTTTCACAAGTTGCCGAAAGGAACTGTGAAGAGTTGGGAAGGCCTGGCCGAAATGTTTGTGGCCAGGTTTGTTACAAACAAATTACAGCCATTGAGGGTAGACTCCCTAATGGCTCTGAAAATTGGTGAGAGTGAAAGCCTCAGGTCTTATGCCAAAAGGTATTACAAGGTGTTTAATCGAATACCGGATACAACTAGGAGTTGGCAGTCGTATCTTTTATGAACGGCCTGAAGGATGACTGCATGCTTCGAAAGTTAGTGCCAAAGACTCTGTCGAAGAGTATGGAGGAGCTCATGGCCAAGATCGAGAAGTATGCGAGAGCAAAAGAGGATACACCAGGAATGAAGGCGTCAAAACAAGAGAAGATGAATGGCTCGCCGAAGTGAGGTCGAGGTAATGCAAATTTTAATAGACAAGAAATAGGATTGAGGGCTGCACAAGCAGTTACCACAGTGTTCCGGATCCCAGTTTATAAAGTCCTGGAAAGGATCAAGAACTAGCCGTATTATAGAGCACCAGAGAAGATTCCTGGCGAATTTACGGGAAGAAGCCTTAGGAAGCATTGTGCCTACCACAATGAGGATGTGCACTTGTGTCACGACCCAAACCCGACCCTATGGGTTTAGCACCGTAACTGGCCAGTAATCCGAGATTACCGAAGGCCTGCTGAACAGTAATACAGTTAAACAGAGTACAGGGCCTGGCGGAAGCCAAAACAGTAAATAACTAGTGTCCATTGAGCTGTGACAATCTGTATGCCAAAAACATTTTTATGCATTCATACAGTTCAGAACAGTACAGTCTATACAATCATTTACAGTCAGTCAGTACGGGGATCGAATCCCTCGATAACAGTACAGTAAACAGTAGACAGTCTATACAAAAGTACAAAACAGTAAGGAGACCGATGGGGGACACAAAAACACCCCAAGCCATAGCATGGCAACTCGGAACCTCGCAGTGAGGCACATAGGCTGGCTTGACCAAAACTGGGGACCAACCCACACTCCTAGCTCCGGTCTGGATGCTGAGAACCTACATATATATATAAACAGTGAGTTAAAGCCCAGTGAATAACATACAGCGTAAAGAGGTTATGAATGAATGTCCTTACAGTAATGAAATCAATTCATTAAACAGTATTTCAGTCTTTCAGTATTTCAATCAATCAGTCATATGTGGTACATCCATTAGCCTATAAACAGTAGGTCCAAAAGGACCGGGCCTTAACAGACCCAACAGTAATGATGGCCATCAGTCAATAACAGTATGGTTCCACAAGGGAACCGACAGAGCTCTGTAACAGTAAACAGTCAGTGCTAAGGATGCCACAGTACAGTTCAGAATACAAGACATACATTCATTCAGTAAACAATATCAGTTCAATAAACAATTCAGTTCAGTATTCAAAAGATAACCATTTTGAACATATCTTTACACAATTGTTACTCACAGAGGTTGGGCTAATAGCAGCTAGAGCGCGTCCCCGAGAGCCAACCCTAAACAGTTAACAAATAGAACACACACTAAGTTTCACAGTTGGGAAGGATGATAATTAAATCCCTAAATTTCCTTGGTGTGGTTCTATGTCTAAATCCTCATTAAGATGCTTTAAACTAGGCCTAGGAATGCCTAGGATGGGATGAGGATGCGAAAATACACTTAGAAAGCAATTCCAGAATTTTCAGTGAAACAAGGCCTCCGCTCGAGCACAGGTTTCCCCGCTCGAGCGGACAAGCAAAACAAAGGTCCCCGCTCGAGCGTGACACACAATCCTCCGCTCGAGCGCACATTCCTCCGCTCGAGCGGACTGATGAACAGTACAAGATGCTGGATGCTCGATTTCTCCGCTCGAGCGTGAAACACTCCGCTCGAGCGGACTGTAAAACAAGTCGAAGAAAATGCTGGGAGCATGAATTCCCCACTCGAGCGGCACTTCCCCCGCTCGAGCGGACGTCAAAAATCTGGAAAATCCAGATTCAACCTCCAAGTTCCAAACCAAGTTTTGATGCTCCCAACTCGATCCTCTTGGGCCCATTTTCTGGAAAACTCTTTCAAACACATAGAATAACACGTTTTAAAGCTCAATTTAAGAAATCAAGGCCCAAGGGTGTTTCAATTAAACCCAATTCGAAATCAATTTCATGAACAATTTCAAAACATGACATGCATGATCTTTAAACCAAAATCAAGCTTCAATTCTTGCTCAAATGAGCTCAATAGTTGGAAAACAAAATGAAAACATGGACTATGATAAAAACATGGACATGCATGTATAATTCTCCAAGAATTTAACTTCAAAAATCACTAATTTACTCATGCATGCAACAATGGAGCTCTAACTCAACATATGTGAGCAAATTCATTACTTGATTCTACAATGGAGCCTAGCACATGCAAGAACAACCTAGAATGCAACAATGAAGGGCTCATTTACCTTGTCTAAGTCTTGTAGTTCAAGGTGTGGGAGCTAAATTTTGCCAATTACACTTCAATTCTTCTCAAATTCCAAGCATGCAAGATGAATTTCTCCAATCTCCTACTCTCTCTCTCTCTAATTCTCCTCTCTTGGTCGGCTAGAGTGAAGGAATGGCTGATGAAATGAAGTTGCTCAAGTATAAAACAAGTCCTTAATTGTGTAGGATAGTGGCCCACTTAGTGGCACTATGGTAATTAAGTCAAACTTGACAATTAATTCGTTTAAATCTAATTTAATCATTCCTAATCAGTTTTCAGATAATTATACCATAAAATCACAAATATTCTACTGATCACAAAACACTAAACGGTTCCTAATTCGGCCGCTGATAAGGCCTTCAATTAACAGTTTAAACACATGAATTCCAACAAATAATCAATCAATCAAACAGATGCAATATGCAATTCAATAGATAAACTCATTCAGTTTCAGTTTCGATTTCACTCAGTTCATTCAGTACTTCAGTTGATTCAATTATCAGTCATTATCAGTTCGGTTTATCAGTAATCAGTACGTAATTCAGTGGTTAACCGATAATCAATACAAGGGTTGTTACAACTTGACTTAGGGATCAGAGCCCTGAAGACGCATTTGAAAGATCTGGTTAGACCAGGTCACTTAAGGGACCTAGTAGACAAGGCCAGAACAAGGGAAGAGCAGGCAAGTTTGCCCCAGGCACTAGCAGCACCACCTCCACCAGCACCATAACCGCAAGTAGACGAACCTCGAATGATCAATGTGATTCATTCGAGGGTTAATGAGAACGAGGTACGTGGGGAAACTCAGAGGGTGAAGCACTTACAACATGTGTATCAGGTCCAACAAAAGAGGCCAAGGACAAACGAGTGCCAGGGACCACTGGTGTCCTTTACTGAAGCAAGCCTAGACATGATGCAGCATCTACACAACGATGCTCTGGTAGTAACCCTCAAGATTGGAGAATGCTAGGTAAGGCACATTCTGATTGACCAAGGCAGCTCTTGTGACATCATGTATGTCAGATGTTACAAGGAGCTCGACCTTTACCGAGATGATTTGGAGCAGTCCAATAACCCAATGGTCAGGTTCAATGGAACGCCAACATGGCCCTTGAGAGCAATAAATTTAGAGGTACAGGCGGGCACTAAGAAGGTAAGCACAGAGTTCATAGTAATTGATACCCTCTCCCCTTATAATGTTATCTTGGGAAAGCCATGGTTGCACGCAGTGAGAGTTGTTCCCTTAACACTGCACCAACTGTTATAGTTCCCAACAGAGCATGGAATTGAGGAGGTCAGAAGGAATCAGGTGCAAGCAAAGAATTGCTCCATGGCAGCAATGAAATTCGCCTGCAATGTGCGAGAAACAAAAACAGTAGAGATTGAGGACGAGGACATGGAGGTCCTGGACGACGTCAGCAAAGAACCAGTCGACAAAAACAAGGAAGCCATAAAGAAAATTATGGTCTAGCAAGGGGATGAAAAGCGCTTCTTCCTTCTCGGCTTAGGCTTGGCTGAGGAGGAAGAAAGGGAGTCAGAAGCATTCTTGCGAGCAAACATAGAGGTGTTTGCCTAGACGCCCTACGAGATGCCTGGCATTGACCCTAAGGTCACATGCCACAGACTAAATGTAGACAAGTCGGCTAAACCTGTCATTCAGCGAGCAAGGAGGCCGACATTGGTTCATGTGGAGACAGTAAAGGAGGAAGTGGACAAATTGTTGAAAGCCAAAGCCATTTTGGAGGTAAACTACCCAACTTGGTTGTCAAACACAATTGTTGTAAAAAAGAAGAATGGGAAGTAGAAGGTCTGCATGGACTTCACCAGCCTAAATAAGGCTGGTCCCAAAAACAGTTTCCCACTACCCAAGATTGATCAATTGGTAAGTGCCACTTCAAGGCATGGAAGGATGAGCTTCTTGGATGCTTACAGGGAATACCACCAGATAGCAATGGCCCTAATGAGGAGAAGACTGCATTTATTATCCCAAAAGGGCTATATTGCTACAGAGTGATGCTTTTCGGGTTAAAAAATGCAAGAGCAATCTACTAAAGGTTGGTGACCAAGATGTTCAGACATCTAATTGGCAAAACAATGGAAGTGTACATTGATGACATGGTCGTGAAAACCAAAGAACCTGAGAATCACCCGGCCGACTTAAAGGCAATTTTTGACATCCTAAGAACATATCGGCTCCGACTCAATGCTTCGAAATGCGCATTTGGGGTCGGGTCTGGTAAGTTTCTAGGATACCTAGTTAGTAGAAGAGGCATTGAGGCAAGCCCAGATCAAATCAAGGCCATCATTGACTTGAAGATCCCAACATCAGCAAAACAAGTACAGATGTTGACAGGAAGAGTCGCAGCCCTGAATAGGTTTATAAGCAGAAGTTCAGATAAGTGTAAACTATTTTTTAGTTTATTGAAGAAGGCCACAGATTTTTTGTAGACAGAAGAGTGCGAAGTCGCATTGGCTAACTTGAAAAAATACCTGACCACAGCTCCAGTTCTCTAAAATCCAATACTTGGAGAGGAACTGTTCTTATACTTGGCGGTTTCAGAGCATGCAGTAAGTGTAATGGTAATTAGAGAAGAGAAGGGAGAACAAAGGGTAGTATACTACGTACGTAAAACCTTAGCAAGTGCAGAGACCAGGTACTTGCCCCTGGAGAAATTGACACTGGCCTTAGTGATGGCTTCCAAAAAGTTGAATTATTACTTCCAAGCCTACAAGATTGTAGTGTTGACTGAGCATCCCTTGAAGTCCCTATTACAGCAAGGAGATCTGACAAGCAAGGTAGCCTGGTGGGCAGTGGTATTGGGCCAATATGACTTAAATTTTAGACCCAGAACGACGATCAAAGGTCAAGTTCTAGCTAATTTTGTGGCCGAGTTCACACTTGGCGCCATCCTACGTTGGGCTTTGATGAGCTGTGACTTATGGTGTCTAGGGAAACAAGAAGAGACCCAGCTAGGAATGAAAAACCCCACAGTAAAGTGTAGACACCCATTTTTGACCGCTCTTAAGATTTGGGGGCTTCAAGTTGATCACTCAGTGACAAAAGTTATGCTATGCAAAGGTTAGATTTCTTCGGCAAAGAGAGTTTCAAATCCTAATCTTACACCCTATTTTGGACCAAAACTATTTTGACCAAAATGATTTTAGACCTTAAAACCCTATCTTTCAAAATATTTTTCAAAAAAGTTTTTACGATATTCCGAGGCTCACATTTCGTTAAATGTTACACTTTTCGATAAACTAAGCAAGGACAAAGTGGAAATAAATGAAAGAGGTGAAATCTTGAGAAAAAAAAAATCTTCAAAACACCTTATTTAGAGGTTTGGAGTTAAAGAAAATTGGAGGGGAGAGAAGAAAACTAGCTGAAGAGAAGTTAGGCACGAATCTGGTTAGGACCGAAATTGAGTAGTCTTTACTAACAGAGGCATATCTTTTAGCACACTTATAATTTTGATGTGAGGCCACTTCCATTGGAAATTAGACTTCCAGGGCTTTAATTTAGGCTCAAGAATGACCTGCAAAGAAGTCTGAATGAAGGAGATATGTCCGTTTGAAGTCGGGTATGAAAACAGATTTTTGTGGTCGGCCACGGATGTGGCCTGCCGGCCACTTTAGTGGCCCACCGGCTAGGAGTGAGTTTTTTTGACCATAAATGGTGGCCCGGTCAGCCACTGGTGTAAAAAAAGTCAGTTTTTGTGCAGATATTTTCCTCCAGCTGTTTACACAAAGTTCCAGCTATCCATTTTGAGATATTTTCGACTTGAGCTCTCATTTTTCTATATATAGAGGACCTTCTCTATTGTTTTCAAGGTTGGAAATTTTGGTCGCCTCTCTCTCTACAATCCTCTCTCTCTACAATTCTCTCTCTCTAGATTTCTCTCTCTCTTGCCCTTTTGTGCATACAAGTAGAGATATACTTCTAGTTTTCCTATCAACCCTCAACCAAAGTTGCTTATCTTTGGGCTGAGGTTGCTTGAGACCCTCTTTGAGCTCTAAAAGGTGTTTGTGGGTTGGATTGTTGCCTATTTTGTGCTTTGGCTCCAAGAGGTATACTACTTGCTTTGCTAGCTTGTTTTGCACACTTGCTTTGCCACCTTTTTCTACTATTTTGGGGCTGGTTTTGACATGTAAAAAGTTATTTTTTTGAGGCCTAAAAGTGGTGGTTTGAGCCCTTTTGAATTAGGGGGTTGTCTATCCCTTTTTCTTTTTAGCTTGTTAAGTTTTTTGAGCTATTTTTCATCACTTTCAAATCAACTTTTTTTGGGCCTTTTAACCACTGAATTTTAGCGATTTTTCAGTGGTAAAAATCAACTTTTGAAGTCCAAATTTGGAGGGGTTAGCCTCCCCTCCTTGTGTCTTGTTTGTATGCCTAGTTAACTTCATGTGTTAGCATATTTTTCTAGCTTAACTTAGCTTAAGTCTAACATGTTTTTGCCTCTGAAATAACCTATTTTGGCTCTATTTTGGGCTGGTTAGTTCAGTTGAGGCTTGTTTTGCATAGTTATAATGTCAATTCCTTCACTAGCTTAGTGTTTTAAGGCTTTAACTATCATTGTTTTGAATTAATAGCATGTTTTAGTACTTTTATCACTCAATTTCAGCACATACAATCTCTGCAACCTCCCTCATTTCTTCACTTTTTCATTTGCTTTGAGGGTTGTTTTAACCTTAGGATTGTTTAAGCTTGAGGTTGAGGCTCATGCTTAATGGTTTAATCCTCTTTTGAGGGTTTATTACCAACGACATGAAGCTTCCCTCATGCCTTGAACTACCCCTTGGTTGTCACTTCTTTCACTTTAGAAGACACTCACCAATGGACTAATTGACTAAAGAATGGTTTCAGTAATTAAAATGAGTAAACAAAATTAGACATGTAAAAGTGTGCAAGATAAGCATTCTTTGTTTTGCATTACATGTGTTCAAATCAGACGTTAATTTGAACACAAGGCAAATGGGATATTTCATACTCAATAGTGATGAAATGTGTCATTTTCCTAGGTCACCATTGCCCTTGATCATGCATGATAGGGTGATGGTCATTTTGGTCTTGTTTGTGCATTTATTGAACTTGTACAAACTTGGTCCCTTAGCCATCATGCATGGAAATTGCTTGATTGATGGTTTGAGGGCTAAGAGTTTCTCTCATTTGAGCTTGTGTGATGATAAGAAGGGTAAACAGTATAAACAACCTGTGAGAATACACTATTTTGCTCTGTTTTGCTCTCTGTTACAGCATGGAAGTGTGAACCAACAGTGGCCGACCGGCCACCATCGGTAGTTGACCGGCCCCTTGTCTCCCTTGTCGGCCATTAATGACTTTTGTGCAGTGTGTTCTTGAGGTGGAGCAGACGTGATCTGGAAGTTGGTATAATTTTCAGTGATCAAATATGTGCAAACAGAGGATTGCAACAACAAAACAATGGCTTTTTCGGGTGAAAGATCTAGCATGCATGAATTCCTTGCTTCTCGGGATTAGCTAGTTAGTTTAATTAATATCTAGCTTAGATGCATGTTGTAATTAATTAGTTGTAGCTAAGTAAGTGTTGTAAATAATTAGTTAGTTTAACTAGTTATTCGTTTTTGGTTAGAATAGTTAATTAGTTTTCAGTTTGTAATAATTAGTTAGCTTTAATTAGCGTAGCTAGTTAATTAGCTTATTCATTTGGACCCTCCTTTGCGAGGGCATGAGGTTGTAATAAGTGTGCGTCTCTGTGTGTATGTCTTCCAACCCCACGTCTTTCTCCCTTTTATTTAATCACTTTTGATGGTTAGATTAAGGGCATGTTTCGATTAGCATACCTTATGTTTGCATGCTTGCATCCATTCATTTGTCTTGCATGCACCAACGCTCGGCGCATCATTCAAATTGCATTGTACTTTCAATACTTCTTTGAATACGTGTTTAATCGCATGTTGTTCAAATCGATCCATATGCCATATCAGTAGCCGAGCCTATTAATTGTATTATTGCATTAGGCATCTTGTATAGTTAGGATCATGCATCTTTCTAATTCGTTTCTGTTTTGACTTAGAATGGTCAGTGAGTTTTATGCTTTAGCATGCTTGCATGAGTGTGATTGCCATGATGCCATGATTAACATGCTTGTCATGAGGCTATGTGCTTAGATGCTAAACTGCAAAAATGCCTGTGGATGAAGGCTCGTTGTTTGAATTGGAATGATTCAACGAAAGTGCGCTTTAAGCCCACTTTGTTGTGGCAAATCATGTTTTAAAGCCCACTATGCTTGGTGGCAAATTCGCATCTTTAAGCCCACTTGAAAGTGGCAAATTCAAACTATTTTCGCAAACAAATATGAGTTGAATTGTTCCAAATTGAGCAAACTAGTCTATACTTGCTTGTGTGCGTCACATAGTAAAGCTAGTTTAATAATCGGAATAAGAACACATAATGTTTATAAAAAAAATCATATCATGATTAGTAGAGGCCAATCTTTGATTGGGCGAGCGAGGGTGCTCATTTCAGGACCTTTCCCTCTTGTACCCAAGTTCCCGAGCCGAGGCAACTTTGGTGATGACGGACTCCTAGCCTTTGGCACGAGTCAGGATTTCCTAAATTTTCCCAAAACAAAATATTTAGGTGGCGACTTTCTATCTAGCAAAGCAATCCAATTTTGGCATATTTGATTTAAAATCAATTTTTTAAAAAGGTTTGCCGGATTTGAACTCTTTGGTATTTATCAGTTTCACATTGCACTTGTGCGACTAGATTCAGAATCGCGGGAGTCCGAACTTTAAGGCCTTCTTTTCAAACCTTTTCCAAAAGGTGGGGCGTGGAAAAAGGCGAGTCCACACAGAGCAGAAGAAAGAAAAAAAACCCAAGCGCTGTGATATTTACATCGGCGACTCATTCCGCCTATTTGTTTATGAGAGTTTAAAGCGTCAAAGAGAGGGGGCAAGAGTGGTGTTGGTATCACCAGATGGGCAAATGCTATAGCAGTCTATTCGTTTGGGGTTCAAAGCCTCAAACAATGAAGCATAATATGAGGCACTAATTGCAGGGTTGAAGTTAGCAGCAGCAATGGAAGCCGACGAGATGGTAGTCTTCTATAACTCCCAACTTATTGTGAACCAAGCAACATGCAAGTATGCAGCCCGAGATGAGAGAATGATAGCCTATGTCAAAGTGGTTGTTAGAGTGCTAGCCTTGTTTCAAGATTACCGACTACAGCAGATTAGCCGAGATAATAATAGTCATGCAGATGCCTTGGCTAACCTGGCTAGTGCAATGAAATCAAGAGAGACAAGGACAATAATGGTTGATTATTTGTTAGGCCCAAGTGTAGAACCACTAATCACAGAGTATGAAGCAATGTGTGTGGAGATGGGTCCAAGTTGGATGGATGCAATAATGATGTTTCTTAGGGATGACAAGTTACCAGATGATCGCAAAGAGGTGCATAAAACCAGAATGAAATCGGCAAAGTTTAGCCTAACAGTAGAAGGACATATCTACAGAAAGTCTTTTACTGGTCCCCTTTTGATGTGAGTGCATCCCTCCAAGGTTGAAGACTTCTTGTATGAAATACATGAAGGGGTATGTGGAAGCCATGTTGGAGGCAGATCACTTGCTCATAGGGCCATTACACAGGGTTACTGGTGGCCCTACATGTAGAAAGATGTCGAAGCCTACGTCAGAAAGTGCGAGAAATGTCAAAGGTTTGCACCTTTGATACATTAACTAGCAGTAGATTTGAACCCAGTAACCAACCCTTGGCCATTGTGGGGCATGGACCTAGTTAGACAACTGCCACAAGCAACTGGGCAAAGGAAGTTTCTGCTGGTAGCAACTGATTATTTCACAAAGTGGGTAGAAGCTAAACCCCTTGCAAGGATTCGAGATATTGATGTAAAGAACTTTATATGGAAGAACATCATCACCAAGTTTAGGATCCCAAGGGAAATAATAGCAGATAATAGTACACAGTTCGACAGTAAGCTAATCAAAAGCTTCTGTGCAAAGTACAAAATCAAGAATTACTACTCTACTCCAAGTTTCCCTCAGAGTAATGGTCAGGTAGAAGCATCCAATAAGACTATCTTGGATGGGATCAAAAAGAGACTAGAAGCAGCAAAGGGAAAATGGGTGAAGGAGTTACCCAATATACTCTGGGCATATCAGACTATGCCGAGAAGATTAATTGAGGAATCTCCATTTGCCATGGCTTATGACACTGAAGCGATTATCCCACTAGAAGTCGGCATTCTAGGGATCAAAACCTAGAGAGTGAAAAATGGTACTAATGAGGCATTTCTAGTCCGAGATCTAGACCTACTGGAGCAAAAAAGAGAAAGAGCAGTGATTCGGCTAGAGGGATACCAGCAACAACTTGTTAGGGCTTACAACAAGAAGGCTAACCCAAGAGAGTTCAAAGTAGGAGACCTTGTGCTGAGGAAAGTGGTCGGCAATAAGAAGGATCCTAAGGAAGGCAAACTAGGCCCAAATTGTGAGGGGCCTTATAGAATCATTTCGATCGCCGGTAATGGGACATATTGGCTTAAGGATAGTGATGGCAAAGAGTTGCCAAGACCTTAGAACACTTATAACTTGAAGTTTTTCTATCATTAGATTTTTGTTTTTTCAAAGTTTATGTCTTAATTTTATTAGCCGAGGTAGTAATAAAATTTTAGTTTGATGAATTTGAAATTTGTGTGAAATGACTGATCAGTCCCATGGCGATGTTTCTAAAGTGAAACATGACGAATAACTTAGACTTATTATATGGCAGAGTTGAACTATACTTGCATATAATAGAGTTGAACTAAGTTGGCGATATTTCTAAAGTGAAACATGACGAATAACTTAGACTTATTATATGGCAGAGTTGAACTATACTTGCATATAATAGAATTGAACTAAGTTGGCGATGTTTCTAAAGTAAAACATGACGAATAACTTAGACTTATTATATAGCAGAGTTGAATTATACTTGCATATAATAGAGTTGAACTAAGTTGGTGATATTTCTGAATGAAACATGACAAATAACTTAGACTCATAATATGGCAGAGTTGAATTATACTTGCATGTAATGGAGTTGAACTAAGTTGAATTAACCTGGACTTGCTATGTCGGCAGAGTCAAACTCAGAATGGAACTAAGTGCATTTCAGTTAGATTAACAAAGAAACCAAAGTTGAGAACCTCAGCTAGTCTTTGTTTGAATCTGATTTTAGCAAAAGACGATAGACACATGCTTAATATGAACTTAAGTGAAACTTAGGTTCATATTAGGGGGCAGAGAACTAGAGAATGATAAAGGTTTAAGAGCTTGGGAAGACTTGTTGAAATTTTTTTAATTTACAAGCTAGAATTGTTGTTGAAATTTTTTAAATTTACAAGCTAGAATTGGCTTAAATACTTGTTGAAATTCCAGGAAAATTTACAAGTTAAAGTTAGTCAAGGTAATATTGAAAGAAGTATCCGAGATACATACTGGCCAAGACAACCAACCAGGTTGTCAAAACTTGGAAAGGGTGAAGTCTTAATATAAGACAACATATAGAGGTAAACAAGCAATGCTTGACTGAATAACACTTGTAAAAATATTTTTTAAGTGTTATCCGAGGTATTCCAATTGTTGGTCGAGGAAAACAGTCAAGGTTTATATTCGAGGTATTATATCCCGGAGTTATACAGTTAAGGTATACTTTGAAGAAATACAAAAAATACTCTAAGTATAAAGGCATACTAGGTATGGAAGGAAAACAGTAAGGACATAAGAAAAGCATCCAAACACTTAAAAAAAAAAAAGCATGCATTTAAGGGAGGAACTTGTTCAGATTCAAAAACAAGGCACATCGGCCAGATTGAAACTTAACATTGTTCAAAACAGAAAGGTTGCAACAACTACAAAGTACAAAAAGATGAGAGATTCTAAGTGGATGGCTCTGCTTCGGCGACTAGCTGTGTGTTAACCTCGGTAAACAGTTGGGAAAGCTTCTTGGTAGTCATCTCCGCCTCAATCTCGGTATCAATCTCAAGAAGAGTTTGGTCGAGGCTTTTCTCGGCTGTCTGTACCTCGGCTTCCAATACGACTTTCTTGGGAGAGGCGCTCTTGGAAACCTTGTCCTCCTCATCTTAAGTCAAGTCAAGGACTTGCTCATTCAGAGTAGGGGACTTAGCCCCAACAGCAGCCTCATTTTCATTCCCAGTCTCCTTGTCGGCGTCATCCTTCTTGGCATCGTCATCAAACTCTTGTGGAGCTAAAGGGAGAGGCACTTAGAGCTGATCAATGTCATGAAAGGGGGAGTCCATTAGGACAACCATCTTGTTGAGCATCGTCGTCCAGCCGAGGTAATAACCTCGGTTGCAAACCAGGTTAACTTGCTTTTTGTATTGATCGCAGACGGTGGCTTGCCCTTCTTTAAAGGCCTTTTCATTAGCCGCCTTGACCTCGATATCTTTTACGTCAAGGGCCCATTGGAGCTTGGCGTCCAGCTCAGCTGCCTTGGCTTTGGCAGCCTCAAGATCGACCTTGGCGGCTTTAGCTTCAATGTCAGCCATTTTTTCTTTTTCCCCGGCTTGATTCTGAGCAGCTTTGGCAGCCTTAGCCTGATCCAACAGGGCTTGATTGTTGGCTTCTGCATGATTGAGTGACGAGAGGAGTTTGGCCGCTTCCTTGGTCTTCCTTGCCAACTCCTTCCTTGTCATCTCTGTCTTGACCGCATATGAATACGCATGTTGGATGGTCTGCAAGGATTGAAACATATTAGTAAAATGTGACTCAGTATTGAAAAAACTTCAAAATATAAAAAAGGTGACTTACCAAGACTGAGTACTGCATCATCAGGCCGAAGTTCTCGTATTCATGGAGGTCGGCCATATAATTCATGTCCTCAGGTAGGAGGATAGCTGGTTGATAGGATGACGTTGACCTCAACATCATTGATCGCGCTATCGCCGGCTGTTAGAGGTCTCTGTTCCCTACCATGACTTCCGGTACCCAAGTCATGCTGCAAGGGAAACTTCTACTACCCTTTGGGTAATCTAACATCGGCTTCTTCAATGGGGGGACATCTGGTGTCGCCTCCTCAAATGGCCTATTTTTGGCAGTAGTAGTATTCTTCTCGATCTCGACTAGTTTTGAGATTGGCACAGTGTCCTCAAAGTCAATCTGAGTCACTGTGGCCTTAGCCTTGGCCTTTTTCATTCTTTTCGGCTTTGGCTTTGACTGAGATGGGGAAAAAGAGGACTACACTGTCACGACCCCAGGTATGTTGGCTAAAAGGTCCTCAACGACAGTTGGTTTTTGACCCATTTTGTCGGTAGTGGCAACAAGTGTAACCTTTGTGCCGAAATGAATGGCAGGAAGTACGATGAGAGGATTGGTTGGATCATGAGCCGATACCTCAGAACCTTGACGTTTACGGCTACGAGTTCTGCCTGCTGGTACATTTAGTAAAGCTCAATGTTGGCGTCGGTGCTGTGATGTCGGGATAAGTTGGGGGGCAGACGTTGATGCAACCTCAGCTGGATCTGAAGATGAGGCCTAGTTTGGCCTTGGTGAGGAAGCAACTGTTGGAGTTATTGCTGAGGGGGGAGTCTTACTCCGGCGTGAGACGTCGGGCAATATAGACTTGTAGGTAGGGATGTAGTTAAGCAGCAAAGGGGCTTCGTGCTTGTTGATATTCAAACCTAAGAGCCTTTTTAGATCAAGACTGGGGAAGAAGGTCTGTCGAAAGTCCTTCACTGGCTGGGGAAAAGCTGCAAAAAGAAGTGAGGAGAAGAACATTACAAAAAAACATATATAAACTGACAAATCCTAGCCAAAATATGATTAAAAAGGTAACTCAGCTCTTACCATCACCCTCTTTAAACATCGATCGGTGCAGTAGATAGAGATGGAGGTCATCGTCAGGTGCAAATTCCCAGTTGCCTGAGACGATGAAGTAATCATCTCTAGCACTCTTGTTAGAGTCTAAGAGGTCGGCTATTAATTTGTAGGTAGTGGATCTGGGCTTCAGGTAGTATATGTAGTCTTTTTCGAACTTTGGGCCACACATGGTATAGCAAAATTGGATATCGGCTAAAGTGATCCTAACTTTTTCTCGGTGTGCTAGCTCAATTATACCATTAATAACCCGATATGAGTTTATGGCCAGTTGCATTGGGTTGAGTTTGTAATAATGAAGGATTTCTCAGAAAATAATGTCTAAAGGGAATTTAAGTCCACACTCTGTGAAAGCAACTATTGGGAAGGACATGGAGTCCTCACTAGGAAAAATAGAGTTTTCCTCCCCATCCAGCCTGAGTTGGATGCTAGCGAGGATAAAGAATTCTCTTCTAAAATATTCAAGTTTTTCAGGGGTGTCAACTCTCCACCTAAACATTCCCATGATGTCATCTTATGGTGAAAAATTTTAGAGAAGAATGTTTGGTATGGGTTTGGAAACCTCAGCTAAAAACTAGACTGACGCTGGGAAGAGGGTTTTTCAAGATCTAGAGGGAATTCGTTTCAATTTTCCTAAAGATTGTGATTTCTATTAAATCCCAAGACCTAAATCTATACTGAACTAAGGAATCAAAGGCAAAAATCTGAAGACAAAGTAAGACAAAGCAAAAAGGAGCACGAATCAGAATCAAGAAAGCAACATTCAAGAAACATAAAGAGTACAGACTCGTGAACACTGAGTGAGTGTATGAGAGACAGTGTGCAAAAGCCACAACAAGAAAACGTGATTGGCATTTTCAAAAGACTACACAGATTCAAGATTCAAAAACCAAAAATTGATTCGTAATCAAAGGAAGAAAAACAGAGCGTAACCATGAAAACAGATTCAATAGCAATAATGGATAAATGGTAAAGAAGGAACATATTCAAAATCGTGAAGGACTAAAATTGCAAATAGAAAGAAACTAAAAACTCACCAGTTGAGTCCGAGGTTGAGGACATTGATTTGAGCTTCGCCGAAGTCAGACGGTGACAACAAGAAGAGCAGAACAGTAAATTCTTCGCCGGAGGAGGTGAATAGAGCACAGTTGCAGAGAGCTCGAAGGAACAGCAATGGAGGTTGGGGATTCGTTAAAAAGAGAAGATCTTAAGCGCAAAGGGAAATCAAAGATGTGACGTGAAAAGACAGAGAGAGAGAGAGATAAAGTGTTTTTGTTAAAAATTTGAAAGGGCGGCAAACCATAATGGAAAGCCTTGGACGACCTGTTTGTCAGGCGACGTGCGCAGACGCGACACGACCTGCTGGCGCATGTAAGGTACGACTCAATAAGAGAAGGACGCGGGGCAGAAATGGTTGAGAAAATCGTGCATGATAGCTCATGCACAGAAAAAACTCATGGAGTTCTTGATTTAATGAGGCAACAACCTTGGCTAAATAAACGATCTTGGTTAAGAAACTTAAAGAGCTTGGTTCTTAATTATTGGCCATTGATAAAGATGGACAGTTGAGTCCTGGTTATATGAAGCCGACGAGACATGATCTTGAATTCTTAACCGACATAAAATCTGGACAAACGGAGTAGGTTCCATCACCTCAGGTTGCCGAAGTAATAAAACCTAGGGAGCAGTTGTGGGGGCACATTTCGTGAATGGCAGCACGTGGCCAAGGTGACGCCGACATGTCAGCCGAGGTGCCACGTGGCTTGGTCATGTGCCGAGATGATTTCGGTTAGACTGAGGTTATTTGTAAAGATATCGGAATCCGAGATGAACGGATAAGGGACAAGAGTCCTAGAATTAGAAAAAAGCTCAATCTGGATAAAGATAAAACTCTTAGGGAGTTTATTTCTATCTAGTTGAGAGTCCTAGATAAGCATTGAGCCAAAATCCATTGAAGCTAGGCTTCTACAAAGATCAGGTTAGTGCTGGTTATAAATGCAGAGCACCCTCGTGGGTCTGAGGTATACTTTTGATTATTCTAGCTAGTGAGTTAAGTACTATTTGTTATCTTTGAGAGATATATTGACTTGATCGTCAGAGTACCCTCGGGTAGACGAACCACTGCCGAATTCTTATCTTTCTATTTCGGGCTAATCTATTATGCCGGTGCTCTCCTATTGAGTTTCCCTTTTTTATTGTATGATCAAAAATCAATATCCACAATAACTATTGCCAATCATCTATAGGTAACCCCTCTTTCAAGTATTGTTAAAAAAAATTAAAAAAATAATTTGTATCATACCTCTTTTTTTTTTCTTTTTTTTTTCTCTCAATATTTTTATAAAAAATATATATATATTTAATATTTTATGTAAATGAAAAATAAAAAAACTTATAAATATAACCAAACAACACAACAATTTATAATTTATTTTTGTTTAATTGGACCAATTTTTTGAATTTGGAGTTTCTAAATTTCTCTATTTTGTTGCCTTAATACACTTTCAACATTAAATTATGTCTTCATATTTAAGCATTTTAAAATTTTTATGTACTTCAATTATTAAAATATATTGTGACAAAGAAATAAAGAATATTTGGCCTTTGACTAGAATTTTGAAAAAAAAAATCCAAGAACTACACCCAATCCACCTAGAGTTGGCAAAATAATCTGAATCTATGAATTTGCCTATTTATATTAATTATATTAATTATATTAATATAAAGTGCCGACGACGGTGAAGTGGATGAATGGTGGTGGTTGTGTGCAGTGGCGTGTATTTATGATGGAAGTGGTTGTTAAAAGGATGGAGAGAGAGAGAGAAGGGCAAAAAAGAAAAATTATGCGTGATTTTGATATTTAATTTTGCTAATTTTAGTATATTCTATTAAAAAAATTATTTTTAACATGAGGAAAGCTCTACGTATATTGCGAGGTAAAATAAGAAAAAATCAACTTAAAATTTCTATAATTGCCAAATATTTGAAAGAAAGTAGGTGTAACTATTCCTTTTTATCTTTTTTATAGTTAATTTTACAAAAACATTGAGAAAAATAAGAAATTAAAAAAAATAAAAAATATTATGAATCTTAAATAATTTATTAAATATTTTATTAAATCTCTCATAAATGTGTGAATCTCACACCAATATGAGAGATTTGATAAAATATTTAATAGGTTATTTGAAATATCTAACGTTATTAAAAAAAATTAAAAAAAAACAGCAAATGCATTTACACATGTCACTTTCTCGAGAAAATGGTTAGAAACCAAGACAAAAACCGTGCGTTGATTCTTTCTGATCCTCATAATTGAAGCTCACGCGCTCCCCATGCCTCCGCTATTTCCACTCACCTTCCTAATTCACATTCTCTGTCTTCTTTCAATTCTCATAGTATAAAGATGAATTTCTTGTATCACCCCAATTCATGGGTCTGAAAATTCATATAATTTAACCCATCTTCTCCTTCTCTTTTTAGAATTTCAGTTTTCACACTGAACCCATAAATCTCTACACTGATCCCTTCAATTCTTTCATACTCTCCTTCCAACATTCAAATTTTTTTGTTCTTTTTTTGCTGGGTTGTGTATTTATATGTTGTTCTTGAAATTCTTTACGATTGAAGATAACCCTTTTGGTTTTTTTCTTCAATTGAGAGTGTGAGAAAGAAGAAGAAGCAAGAATCATGCCTGTGTGGAAGAAAGCGAAGGGGAATCGAATCACCCAATTGGTGGCGGATCACATCCAGTCGCCGAAACATGGCGGATCTTTGGTGGTGGAGACTGGTTTTCCGACCTCTCTCGTCGATCTGTTCGTCAAGAATCGAGATCGATTGAAGAAACCCTCTAAGAAATCGTCGAAAAAGAAGAGATTCGAGTTGATTCCTGATCCAATTCCCATCCCTGATCGTTCCTCTTCGCCGAGTTCTACTACTCTGAGCACTCCAAACTCGCATCCCAGACCCAATTCGCCGCTTGTTTCATCAAATTCCACGCCTTCGAGCTTGCGATCGCCGAATTCTGGGCTGTGTCCGCCGAGTGTTTGTGGTTTGGCCTCTGGGCATCCGAGTCCTGCACGGAGTTCCTCATCGGGTAACCAAATTGATGCGATTCAGGACAGTTTTGTGGTGGGTGATGGTAAAGATTCAAGCGGTGGTAATGTTGTGGATGCGAATCGGGTTTTTGTGGCGATTTCGAAGATGTTTTTGGTGGTTGTTTTGGCTTTGTGCACAAAGAGATTTGTTGTTGGGATAACAATGTCGGCGTTCTTGCTATTTTTCATGGAATATGCAGGGAAGCATTGCTGTCGGTTGTTTAGACCGTGCGCGAATGCACAGATGTCATTGCAATCTTTGGTTCAAAGGGTTTTGTGTTTTGTTGGGATCAAAAGGGACAAGATGGTAAACAAAGAAGAGAAGGGTTTGAAGGCACAAAAACGGTCAGCACCTGTTGTTGCGGATTGTTTTGGGTTGATTGAGGATCACAATATTGGAGGAGGACCCAATCAAGAAATTCAAATTGAGGAACCTAGTGCCAATTTGAGCGAGATTCGAAGTGCGAAATATGCGTTTGGTTCGCGTAGTTGCAAGGAAAAATGGGTATGTGAAGAAATGGGCAAAAACGAGGTTATGGAGAAAGAAGAGGCATGTGTTAGTGATGTTGTTGTGGATCTTAAAGGCCAAAGAACTCGTAGTGGTAGGCTAACGTCGAAGATCATGAAACTTGTCCCAAAGAAGTTTCGTAGTTCAAAGAAGACAAAATTGAATTTGAAGAGTGAAGAACTAGTTTTCGTTGAAGATAAAGAACATTTGGAAGATGGGGAGCAAAGTGGATTGGAATATGATGAGAAATCATGGTCATTATCGAGTGGATTATCAAGTAGAGTGAATGGTGATCAAATTGATGAAATGCAGAGTTCCACTGAAATTTTTCAGTCTGACATCGAAGATAGCATAGTAAAGGAAAAGATTGGAACGAAAATAGAGAGGAATTCAGGGTATCTCTTTCTGGTTGTGATCGTTCTTGTTGGACTCGTTGGAGGTCGGGTTTTGGCATTTGCACTTGCCTTGTCATGGTATGTGCTGCTGAAATCGGTTGCAACTATAAAGAAATTTATAAAAGGTTCCTCTGCTGATTGATAAATGTTTGTAGACACCTTTCGATCCCTTCTGTTCATGGTGGTGTTTGCTTCTGTGAAGTTTTTTTTTTTCTTTTCTTTGAAGCCTCTATTTGTTGTATGAGATGAGAGCTTACTATGGTAGAAGCTTCAACCTCTGGTTGGCAACCCAACATGAGTGGGTTGTACTATGAACTGTAAATTAACAGATACAAGTTACCATTTATGATACTTCTTTGATCTCTTTGGCATTAAAATGTTGTATAGTGCATCTATTATCTGCTATTGTGCATATTTTATTTGCTTGCCTTATCAAAGACTGGTTCATATTCAAATGAATTCACTAACAAATTTGTCCCAAGCTCCATTGGTTGTTGCAAGATTGTTCAAACGTTCTTTAGATTAAATTAATTGTCATTGCTGGTTAGTCTAATATAAGAGAAGTTCGATTTATCCCCTCAATTATTATGTTTGATTGCCAGTTGAATGTAGGAAAAGCAAAATGGTTATTTGAAAACTTGTAGCACCTTGTGAAACTCATCATAGGTTCAAGGTGGAGTTGCAGTTGTGAGATTCCTTTCTTTCCTTCCATTTTCTTACGTTTTCTCAAACTTGTGCGTAAATAAAACTTCTTGTCATAGACATCATTTTTGAAATTCAGAGCCCTGAGAAGAAAAACTGCGCTATAACATTCAGAGGATACAAGTTGGTGAGAAGTGGGTTCTGTTATTTTTTATTTTTTATTTTGGAAATGCTTGGTGGTCTGCAGTGTTTTATTCTAAGACAATAGAATTTTGACACCTCAACTCTATTCACCATATCTTTCAAACTCATAATTCAGTTCTAGATTTTGAATTCAGAGTTCTTCATGATCCTCCATGTAGGCTTAGAACTTTGGCTTGTTAGGTATTATTTTTATTTTTTGTTTGATGTTTTCAAATTCTGAAAAACACGTAAAAACTTCTTTTGTGAGCTGTGTTTCCTTAAATGATTTTCATGAATTTTTTTGAAAACATCGCACATTTTAGGAAACACCATAAAGTTATTTTTAAAATTTGAAAAGTTGTTTTCACGCAAAAATGAAATTGTTTGCTGTTTCGAAATTTTAATTCTTTTCCAAAAAGATTAATATAAAAAAACAAAAAGTAAAAAAAAAAACACGAACAGACTTGCAAGGGGTCAGAGTGGAGTTGCTGTTGTAAGATTGTTTTCTTCTCTCTATCTATTTTTTTCCCTTCTATTTTCTAGCTATTTTTCTTAAAAGAAATGAAATTCAACAGAATCAGTTATAATTTCTTGAAATCAGGGTAGGTAAACTGTTATCTATTCTGATATAAATTTGACACCTTAAAATGGTTTATTGACCACAACCAAACACGGTGATTCTGATCAAAATCTAAGTTTTAGCTTCAGAGTTGTTCATATTGTTGACAAGGAAGTGACCTTTTATTTTAGGTTTCTACAGTGTCAAATGGACAATCTTGTTTTGTGAAAATACAAATTCATGACAGCTTGATGCTCAACATGACACGAAATGGAGTAATGGCTCCGAGCACATTGGCACTCGAACTCAACAAGCCTTTGTCTCAATTATTTGGAGTCAGCTACATGGATCCATTTCCTCTATTTGACTCTATTCGAAATCATATTGGCACTATTTTCAATTTTATAAGTTTAGAATAGATTTTATCTGTTCTTCGCCCATTTGATTACTTAGATTTTAATCCTTTTTCTGCCAGACATTCCCATTTGGTGATGCCGGCCAGCCAGTGGAAATAAACACAAAAACTAAAGAACAAAAGAAAACCCTAAACAAAGCCAAAATCTCTCAATCAATTAAATCGTATTCAATATTCAAGTCTGAAAAACCCTAAATACATAACAACCTGTTTATAAACATCCAAGGGCACAATTACACGTTAACAAAATAAAACAACACAATAATTAAATTCTAAATTAATATTTTTGTATTGTCATAATTACTAAAATCAAACTTCCCAAAAGTAGTCAATTTTCTTCCTCATCCGATGCCTTATATGTCCTCAAAATTAGGTTTTCACTTCTATGGAGCTGATGCCTGGCTCTTTCACCACACCAATTTTTTTCATTTGTCTTCTTGTTTCTTCAACTTTAGACCATTTTCCCGCTAGTGCATATAAGTTTGACAGCAATATACAAACTGCAAGATTCTCCGAACCCAACCTAATCAGTTCATCAGCAACTTCCAATCCAAGATTGATTTTTGAGTAACTAATGCAGGCACCAAGTAGGGTTTTGTAAGCTACGAGTCTCTCCCCGGGAGGCATGGTTTTAATGAACTCCTTTGCCTGGTGTACCATACCGGCCCTGCTCAAGAGATCAACTAGACAGCCAAAGTGCTCAACCTTTGGTTGGATATTGTAAATTTTCACCATCTTATTGAACAAGAAACAACCTTCATCGACTAGCCCTGATTGTCTACATGCTGTTAACACAGAAACAAATGTCGCCTCATTAGGATTAATTCCATGATTTTCCATCTGATTGAACAATTTCAACGCTTCATCCACGCACCCATAATTCGCAAGTCCTTCAATTGCAGTTGTCCAAGTAAAAACATCCCTATCCACCATTTTGTAGAAAGTAACCATGGCTTCGTCCAAACTTCCACACTTACAGTACATGTCAATTAGAGCTGTCCCAACAAAAACATCATGTCTCATGTCATTTCTGAGGATCAAACGATGAACTAGTCTACCATATTGTAGGTTCGATAAGCTAGCACAAGCAACAAGAACACTAACTAGAGTGGTTTCATCTGGCTTAACCGTCTCATTCTCCATTTTCTTGAAAAGTTCTAAAGCCTCACTTGGACGCTTTGACGCAACATAACCGTGAATCATTGAGTTCCACAAAACTACGTCTTTGTCAACCATCTGATCAAAAATATCACGAGCGAAATCTACAAAACCCATGTCAACATACCTATTGATCAAAATAGTATAAGACACTACATCTCTCCTACTGCTCATCTCATCAAATAATCTCATTGCTGCATTCATCTTCCCAAATTTCACGTACATACCCAGAAGTGAATTCTCCAAATTCAATTTACTAAACAACCCAACTTTTATCATGTAACCGTGGACTGCACTTCCATACTCAACCCATCTTACTTCTGCAAGAGCTGACAATATAATCACCAACGTGATCGCATCAACTCCAACGCCATCACAGATCATTTCTTTAAACAAAACCAATGCTTCAATTCTCAATACAGAATTGGAATTATAGGTACCCAGAAGCGAATTCCAGCTTGTTATGTCTCTCTGAGACATTTTATCAAACACAAACCTAGCATCATCAATACAGCCAGTGGACCCATAAAAGTGAATAAGAGAATTCTGTACATAAACATCACAATCTAGTCCTACTTTTATGATATGGGCATGCAGTTCCTTTCCTTTAGGAAATGAATTTAGGCTTGTACAAGCCTTCAATAGGCTTGGGAAAGTGAAGTTATCAGGGATCATAGAGTTTGATTGACTGTAGTGGTTGTAAATAAGAATGGCTTTGATGGGTTTGGGGGTTTTGGAATAGGCTCTGAGAATGCAATTCCATATGGGGGTGGTGTGGAGGAGACCAGTTGTGATGGTTTGGGTGAGGATTTGATCAAGTTGTTTGATGTAATGGGCTGAACTTTTGAGGGACTTTAGCGTAATGTGGAGTCGGGTGCACATCAAATTCACTTTATATGGTTTTGGTAGTAGTTTGGAATTGGGGGACACATATAATGATGATCCACTGGTGGGTATGGCGTGAGGGTGTGGCAGGATTGGATTAAGGATCCAAAGATTCCGTGCACATTTTATACAATAATGCTTTAGACCATTAAAAGTAGTGCTCTAAAAGTATCACTAGTGATGTGGCAATGAACGGGGCCCATTACTTGTGTCTTGTTTTTTTTTTTAAAAGTGCTTGTCAACTCATTAATGATGTTTTAGAATACCACTTTTAGTGAGATGTATCATTACTGTATTTTATAGTCTCAGCCCTTGCTAGTTGCCATACCTCTAGTTCATGTTATCATTTATTTTGTTTATATAGTAACTTGAAGTGGGTGTTTGGGAACCCTCAAAATAAGTAGTTTTTTTTATTTATTTTTTTTTTTCAAAAGTCAAAAAAAAGGTTAAAATTGCGTTTGCGATGAACATAAAAATAAGGAATAAAAACAATGAGATTTGAGTTATGAAACAACGAATTTATCTTTATTCCTTTCACCAAGGAAGGATAAAATGGAGAAATGGCCTATCAGTCGTTTGATGAGACAACATACTATATTATTTGGCAAAAAAAAATAACAATAATAATAATAATAACAAAAACAAGCACATCTCAAACACTATTTTAAAAAAAAACAACAAAATAAGCCAATATGCAAAAAGGCAAATATAAGCAATTCCCAAATAATCCCCAAGTCTATTTTTCACTTTGGTTTTTAAAAAAATATTCTTTTACATTTAGACCTTTAATTATTCGTCATTTTTAACTTTAGTCAAACTTTTAACATCTATTAAAATAACAGTAATAGAAAATGGCATGTGACATGAGACAACTCATAGCCAACCTAGACATCAAGCAATACATGAAAAATGTGAAAAATAATTCAATGACAAATAAAATTTCCAGATATCACAAATCCCCCAAAACCAACCACCACAACAAAATCAATTGTGAAAAACCAGAACACGCCTAAAAACTAGCTACATTAAAATCAACCACCATCATTCACTTTCGCCAACCCTACCCTTACTCCTCTCCTAAAACAACACCATTATTGTCACTCATTCCCCCCTCAATGGCCCGTAACTCAATTTTTTGAAACTCTTTCACCTCGAACCCTCTACTATGATTGCTATAACACCACCCACCCTTTACAAATTTCTCACCATTGTTGGCCACGCACAACACTACAACCCTACCTCTACAACATCATCAACATCATCACAAAACCACTAGATCAACAAACACTTGACAAAATCACCACCCTTAAGAAGCCTAAAACCACCATTGTAAGCTAGATGCACAAGAGATGTGGTTGGCAAAAGAAGAGAGATGATGGAGATGTGGTAATCAATTATCAAATGTCATGCAATAACAATTAACCAATTGTGCGTACCAAATACTGCACTAGATGATTATGGACCGGAGCTCCATAACCGATTGGTCTATTTAGGAATTAAGTCCCTGCAACACAGAGCACTGTTACAGCTACTCGGTCGGGGTTGGCCAAATAACCCCTCCAGTGTGGGAGTAAGTGGACAAAGAAGATGAGGAACTCTCTCTAAGTGTAGAGAGAGGAAAGTCTCTAGTGAATTCAGTTGTGTTTAAGTGAGTATAATTCACAACTTGGTTACATTTAATGTAAAGAGAGTAGAATTTATATAGAACACCTTACTTGTTACCCAAGGTGGTTTTATCAAGCTTTGGTGCTGCAAGGACCCCTTTAACAATGCTCAAAGTAAAGGACCATCGGGTAGTTGACAATGGATGTATATACTCATTGTAATCATGCTTATAACAGATTGCACTCCCTTGATCAACTGTTTCCGTGATTCTAAGAGGATGGGACTAGTTGAGGTGGCAGCCTGCACATATATGCATTCATAGCTTCTACGTTTCTTTAAGAGGTTCCCTCAGCTCGGTACCGCTGTGCCTCAGCTCGGCCTTTTGTGGAACTTTTTGTAGAAATAGACTGGCCTATTCGGATATCTTTGTATGGGCTCGACCCACTTTGGTTTTAATGATGGGTTCGGTCCATCAGTTTGATTCATAAATTAAGTCCTACAACTCGACCCAGCCCAGCATCGTGACTGGAATGGCCTTTCCATTGCGAGTTGGGCCCAAATGCTTGAGAACTTGGGTAGACTGTTGATCATGGAGTTGGGCGTAATTGGCTTGCCCACATATTTATCTTATCCACTTGGATTTGGGCTTAGAGGGTTGGACTAGCCCAAGGCTTGGATCCGACCTGTTTCACATCCAGCCCTTTCACCAATAAAAAAACTTGAAGAGATCAATCACTCTGTTTGGTTTTTATTTTCAAAATTCACTTTTTAGAAAATTTTACTTTTTCAATATTTTGTATTTTTTTGTTTTCACTGAAATTTTTTTTAATATTTTAAGTAATTTGTTTTAATTTTTAGACACACCAAACATAAATACACTTTAAAATATTTTTTTTAAAAAAAATTCACTAAATACCAAAAATACAAAAAAAAATCAATATATTTTTAGTATTTTTGTGTATTTATTAATTTTTTAAAATATTTTTTCATAAATATTTTACTATTTAAAAAAATAAAAAAATTATTTAAAATTTTAAAAATATTCACTTAAAAATAAAAAAAAAATATGAAAAAATTTAATTTTAATTTTTAACAAATTAAATTTAAAAAATTAAAATCAAATATACTGAATATAATTTGAAGCCTACCAATTGTAAAATCTTGCACTATGCTTTTTCTGAATTGAGTAAATTTGGGGAGGACCAGTCAATACACATCATATTTGAATATTTTAAAGAGGGAATAAGAAACGCAAGGAGGAGCAATTGTGATAGAAAGGGCCCACAACTTGAGTACTTTTATTTAGCTCTAAAATTTGAAGAAAATGACGTGGTCGTTACTAGGGTTAAAAAAAGTTTCAAAAAAGATTAGGTTGAGTTTCAGATAATAATAGGAATTCTAAATGTTTTATCAAATATTTTATTAAATATTTTATATGAGTGTGGGTAGAGGTGTAAATGAGTCAAATTGAGTTTTAGTATTTTTAAATTTGTTTATTAAGATTTTAACGAACTCAAACTTAAATTCAAGCTCAATAAAAATATAATGAACCGAACTCGACCTGAATTGGATTAAGCTTGACTTGATCTCCAGCTTGTTTACAAGCTTTAACGAGCCAAAACATTTATAAATTCATATTTGCGTATGAGACTAAAATTACAATTAAAATTTTGATTACACAATTATATATACAATATATAAAAATATTCTAAAAAAAAAGTCAATATTTTATCAAAATAATAATATTTACTACCACTATTATATAAATGTACTATGTGGGTGTTTGGGAAATGGCTATTTTAGAGATTTTTTGACTTTTTGGCTATTTTAGTAGGCTATTTTAGTTTTTGCTTTGGAAAGATGAGATGAATTTTTATTTGAGTTGGTGTATTGAAAAATTATTGAAATGATGTTTGAAATTAAAATGACAAATTTGCTCCTAACCTCACATTTTTCAAAATTACTCTAAAAAGACAAAATTGTAATTTACCGACCTGTCACTATGATAGTGGTAGGCTGTACCTACACTGTCACTGTGACAGCCCCACTGTCGAGCTACTTTACTCTTTTTTCTTTTTTTTTTAACATTGGTTTAGGGCCTATTAGGCTTTTTTCTTTTTTCGTTTTTTTTAAAGCTATATTATCTTTAAGGGCAAATTACAAACACCCCCCTTGAGGTTTGGTAAAAATACAAATTTCCCCCTGAGGTTTGAGAAATTACAAATTGCCCCCTGAGGATCAAATTTTCATAAAAAATTAGGAGAAATTAGGGAGGAATCTGTATGAAAATAAAAACCTCAGGGGGCAATTTGTTATGGAAATATAAACCTCAGGGGGCATGATGTAATTTCTCAAACCTCAGGGGGGAATCTGTATTTTCACCAAACCTCAGGGAGGTGTTTGTAATTTACCCTATCTTTAAAGTTAGGTTCCCAAACACCCTCTATCTATAGTTAACTACTGTTTACATTTTTATTTTTAAAATATATAAATAACATATTTATCTTATTTTTTATACATATTTTTATATTATTTAATATATAAATAATAAATATTAAACGAGCCAGCTAACAAGCCGAGCTTTAGAATACTTGGGCCTGTTTATTAAAAATTTAACGAGCTCGACCTTGAATACAAAAAATATTTAACAAATTGAGTTAGAGCGAGCTTTTATTGAGCTGAGCTCAAGCCTATTCACAAACGACTCTGTTCATTTGTAACTCTAGTATTGAATCTACATAAAACCCACATAGTATGAGTCTCACACCTATATAAAATATTTGATAAAATATTTGGGGTGCCTATCATTTTTCTTAAGTTTCACAATTGTATCAATTGTCTTAACTCTTTTTCCAAATAATTGTAGGTAAATTACGGGACATATATTATGAATCTTTAACATTTTTTAATAAAAAAAAAAGTAAATTATACTGACCTTGCCCAAGGTTTGGACAAAAATATAAATCCTTCCTTTTTAGAATATAATTACATTAACTTCTCTTTTAGTAATGTTAAAAAACTGAAATTAGTACAGATAATAAGTAAGAAAAAATATATATTTTAATATGAAAAAGATGACAACAATGTTTTCCATTTATATATTTAATAAATTATTAATAAAAAGGAAGGACCTAAGTATTATATAAATTAAAATTTTAATACTATGTTTTGTTTATCGATTTGGGTAGAAATTTAAAAACAAATGAACCAAACACAACCTAAGAGAACTATGCAAAAATTATAAATTTATTGTATTTTCTCCAAATTTTAAAAAAGAACAGTATAATTTATCCTTAAAAAAAATTATTTTAGGTTACCTATTCAACTTGTATACCACCCTTTCATTCATTAATACTGTCTAAATAAACAAGAAGGAGAAAAGATGCACCCCATTCACCTTAATTAATTAGGAAAATTCAGTCCAAACCCTTATATTGGATCATTATTTAGTGAAAAGAATAGCCTAATTTATTGTACTTCATAAACTCTCTAAGGAGGAAGTGCATAATTGAGTAAGGATAAAATAATATATATATATATATATTTGGACAATATTGCCAGTAACATGTTTACTTTGAATCAGAGTAATATGTTACTGTGAAACAGAGTAATATGTTACTGTTTATATCAATTTCAACGATAATGATTTTTTTAATTTTTAATTAATTTATTATTTTTTAAGAATTTCTTAGTCAATATGAATTTTATTTAATAGATATTGATGAAAGAATTCTAAAAATACTAATTTTATTAAAAATCGATATCTAGATCAAAAGTTATATTATTTTAAAGTTTAATATTTTGGTAATATATAGTGATATGTGTTAGATTTTTCAAGAAATTTTTTTTTTTATGTTTATCATTAATGTATTAAAATTTTATTATGAGCGAATTTTGACTAAATTTGCCAATTAATTATACTCTAACGAGGGGATTTTTTTTCTTCCTTTTTCATATTATTAAATTCTCTAAACAAAATATAATTTATAATTGATTTGAAATAGCAGTAGATATTTATTTAATGGTTGTGTGGCATGTGCTAAAATAGTATATGCTATTTTAACACATTATTCTATTTATGTTACAATTATCTTATTTAAGTAATATCACCTCTCTATCACATCTATTCAAATCCAACCCATATTTTTATATTTTTTCGTAAAAAGTCAAAAAATATACTAATCTAGCACTTTTCAAATAACAGTGTATTGATTTTATTTAAAAAGCCCCCATTTGATGAGACTTAAAGCTTAATTTGGTTTGGTTTTGTTTCGTTTCGTTTCGTTTGGTTTGATTTTATTTAAAGGTGTGAATCTTACTATTTTAAGCCAATCATAAATTATAATTTATTTATACATCATGGGCTATGTTTGATTGGAGGGATAAGGGAAAAACTATTTACTGTATGGATTGTAATTCATTAGAAGCATTCAATCCGGCGTTTGTTTGTTTTTTTAGTTCGTTGGACATGGAGTCCTGCCGGACTCCATATCCCTCATATGAGGGACTATTGTATTCTAGGGAGAGGTGAAATTATTTCTATTGGATTATTTACTGTTGAGATTAGATAGTAAAATGACTATTTTGACCCTTTATTATTTAATTATGTATTATATTTAATAAAATTCAATAAAATTTAAATGTCTCAATTTAAAAATAAAATAATTTTATTTAACTTTTTATTGATGTCTTATTTATTTAATTTTTTAAAATATTTTTTTATAGATATTTTTATTGATGTTTTGTTTTAAAATTTTGTTTATATTTTATTTAATTTAATTATTTAAATTTTAATAGACGTTTTATTTAATTTCATTATTTCATTATTATTATTTTTTAAAAATAAATTTATTTAAAATTTTAATTAAAAAAACAACATATATTTTTATTGATATTTTATTTATTTCATTTAAAAGAAATAAATTTATTTAATTGTGTAAAAAATAAAATAAATAATTTTTTTATTTAATCTAGCTAAAAATAATTAAAATATTAAAGATATGTTTAATATTGCTATTACTTAATAAACAATTGAAAAATGGTAAAATGGTCTTTTGGTCATTTATCCTATCCAGTCCGTCCAACCAAATATTGAATTCACCAAAACTAGTCCTTTTCAAATATCTAATCTAATGAGAAAATAAACATGGGATACACATCCAATCTAACCAAATAATCTAGGGAATTCATAGTTCTAGATTCAAGTCCAATAAATTTTAATCTCCCCTTATCCAATTCGTTCAGTTAAACACACCCCGTAGGTTAACAAAATTTGATTCTTCGAATTCTTCTCCTAACTTACATTTTCCCTCACTTTCTTTGCCGTGTATCCAAACATAATATGAAAAATTCTTGACATTGTCATTTTGATTGTGATTGTTGTTGTTGTTTTAAAACAATCAAAGGTCAATTATCAATTGTCATGCAATGATAATTAATTAAAATGGAAAAACTCATTTTACAATTTGAATTTTGAATTTCCCCCTTGCCAAACAGCTCCTGACGAATGGTGGTTTAGCAGAAGCAGTTGGCGCTGACTGGAAGTGGAATAATGAGTCTCTTAGAGGATGTCTAATGGTATTTGCTATAAATCATTACTATTATTATAATTTAGTAATAAATAGTAGTAATTTATTAAATTATAACAATGGTGCTCTAATGGTACATATGTTATTTTGACAAATCTCAATCAACTTTTTCTCCAAATTTATAGATATTGTTTGGATATAAATTTTTTAGTATTTTTTTTTTTTGGTGATCTTTTTTTAACTGTTTGTAATCTTTTTATATATATTTTCATTATACCTGACTAGACAAATATAAAATATAAAATATAAAAAATAAATTAAATAATTAAATAATTTTTGTTCCATTGTGTTTATTTATTTTTTTATATTATTGTTCCATATCTAGTATATTATTGTTTCACTATGTTTATTTTTTTCATGAAATTTTGGAGCCAAATTCTGTTTATTTGGATGATGTGACAAATTTGGCAATTTGAGAGATGAAATGACATTTGCCAAATTTGGCAAGGGTTATAACAACCCATTGGAGCAACATTTTTGAGAATTCTTGTTAAATTTTGATAATGATAGCTCAAATAGCTTACCATTGGAGATGCTCTTAGCTGTTAAGAAAGGTTAAATAATTAAAGAACATAGAAGTTAAAATGAGGGTGTTTGGCAAACGTTATTTTTTGATTTTTTAGGTTAAAATTTATAAAATTATAAAATATGTAAAAATAGTTAATAAGACAAAATGTCACATCAAATCCATAATCATTTCAATTTTTCTCTCCCAATTTTTTTAGTTCCAAGTATTTAGGATGAATAAAAAAAAATATTGAAAAGTTAGAAAAATAATTACAAACTCATGAAAATACAAATAATTTATGCAATAGATTTATGCAAACAAGTGTTCTAATTTCATAAATTTGCAATTACTTTTTTTACTTTTCATATTTTTTATATTTCCCCATTTATTTAAGGTATTTTTATTTTAGGGTAAATTACACTGACATCCACTGGGATTTAGTCCAATTACATTCTATCCATTGACATTTTAGAAATTACATTTCCACCCTTATGGTTAATAATCTCATTTCACAAATCCCCTACTTATATAAAAAGCAACAACTCCTAATAGAAAAATAGAAGAAATTACATTTTTTTTAAAAAAGGAAAAGAAAAGGAAAAGAAAAAAAAAAATAGAAGAAGTAAAGCAAAATAACAAAAGAGAGAGTGCATGAGTTTAATATTTTCATTCCGTTTAACTAATTACAATGACGATATTAATATAATTTTCTAAATATCAGAGGGTAATATGTATTAAGGAGTGTTTTGGGAAGTTAGTAAAAAAATTAGCTTTTTCATTTTTTTATTTTTTTGGCAAAAAACTGGCTTCTTTTGGGTAAAAAAAGCTGACTTTTTTAGCTAAAAAAGCTAAAAAGTCAAAAAGCTGGCTTTTTTAGTTTGTTGCCAAATTGAGCCTTAGGCCTCGTTTGGAAACAGACTAATTTAGTAACTTTTTGGTTATTTGACTAAAATATGAGCTAAAAAAAACTAGTATGTTTGTGATGACTTTTTGACTTTTTATGAAAAGATGTGCACAAAGTAGAGAGAAAAAAGAATCATTGACTTTTTTGTATGAGTTTTTGACTTTTTGACTTTTTGAATAATTTTTTGACTTTTTGACTAAACCGGCCTATTGCCAAACGAGACCCAAATCCAAACATCAAAAGGTATAAATGTAATTTACCCTTTATTTTATAAGCAAAAGTTTTACTAAAGTAGTTGTTTTTTTGACTTTTTAGTTAAAAAAGTAGAAAAAAAAAATGTGTATGTTTGAAATAATTTTTTGAGTTTTTACAAAAAGATGTGTAATATAATATTGTAATAAAATCAAAATGACAATTTTATCCTTTTATTTAATAATTTCTTAACATTATTTTTATGTGGGGTTCCAAATCAATTAATTAATGAATTTTCTTTTATAGGTAGTACAAGTTGACTACCTTTATTAGATAATTAGGAAACATAAAAATCGTTTGATGCAATTTATTTGAGTTAGTTATAATTTTTTATATGGGAGTTTATCCGGACTATTTGATATAACTTTTATTTAGAATTTATTAAATAAAAATAACTTAAATAACCAAAAGGCAATTTTTTTCATAAATCCCATTTCTAATACTTTTATACCATAAAATTCAAATCATTTTTTATTATTTCATTAGGTCTTATTCAGTGTAGTAAGACCAAAGTATCCTCCCTCCATTCTAAAAACAAAACCATTCATATTCTCCATATCTTCACTCCAAAAAAATGCATTAACTGCATACCATTCTTTAATATTTCCATATCTTCACTCCAAAAAAATGTATTAACTACATACCACTATTTAATGTTGATATATATTACACACAAAAAATTAAACATGGTTCTTTTTTTATTGTCATTATATTTTGATAGTTTTTATGCATTCAAATGTTGACTGTACAAGATGACATAAATGTGAATGTTCATATTAGATGACGTGAATGTTCACATCAGATAACGTTATGATAAAAGTGATGTTAAGGTTCATATCAGCATTGTATCAAATTATACAATCACAAGCCTCAACTTTCATTTGAAAATAAACATGACGTGAATGTTTACACTAAAACATGTGAATGTGAATATTTATATGAATTATGAAATATAGATATTAACATTATGAACATTAACATTCATTATGAAATATAAATATTAACATTATGAATATTAACATTTGTATTTACATTCATATGTTTTAATGTGAACATTCACGTCATCTGATGTGAACAATTCACATTCACATCATCTGATGTGGACATTCAGGTCATCACGTACAGTCAACATTTAGATGCATAGAAATTCTAAAAAATAATGACAATCAATAAAGAACCAAGTTTAATTTTGTGTGTAATGTATATCAACATTAAATATAAGGGTATAAAAGTCTTAAAAAAATAGTATAAATAAAGAAAAATAACCTTATAGAATAAATGTATAAATACATGGGACTAAGGCCTTGTTTGGCAAATGGCCCTTTTAGTCAAAAAGTTAAAAAGTTACTAAAAAAATTAAAAAACCAACAACCCATACCAAAAAGTCAAATATTTCATTTTCTCTCTACTTTTTACACATCTTTTTGTAAAAAGTCAAAAAGTCATCTAAAACATTATATCACATTTTAGCCAAAAAACTAAAAAGTTACAAAAAAAAGTCTGTTCCCAAACGAGGCCTAAGTGTGTTATAAATTTCATTCATAGACTTTTTGGATTAAAACACTCTTAAATAGGACTTATCAATAAAAACCCCTAACCAAGAAATAATTAATTATTTAAAAATTAAAACATTTATTATTTATACTACCTAATTATCAATTTTTAACTTAAAATAAGTTGCATTTGAATTCTGTGAGTGTTTGGGGTGCATTATAAAATTGTATTTTTTATCTTTTTTAAATTATTTCTATTTTTCTGTACATCTTTTCATAAAAAATTAAAAAATACACTTATTTAAATCATTCCAAATAACTTTTAATTTTTCACTAGCGCATAGCATCTAACAATAATACCATATCCTCGTATTAAACCATATAACAAAATTATAATTAATTACTTAAAAGTCTTATTTATAAATGTTATAGTAGCTTAAATATTATCTAAGATTTTTTGAACCAATAAGTCTTATTTAGTAAAACTGAGAATATTGTCATTTTTTTCCAAATTTTAAAATTAAAAACATTATCAATTTTGCATAGAAATGTTCCAGATAACTGTTTCACTGATAAAAAAATAAAGCATGAGAGATTAAATGGTTTTTCCCTTCTACTTATTGGTTTGATTCAACTATCAAATAAAATCGAGAATATTATCAGTTTTTTTCCAATTTTAAAACTGAGAATATTATCAGTTTTTTCATTTTCATTTTTTTTTTTTTTAGTTTTGCATATTAATGTTTCATCATCATGCTCATTTATATACACAAAATTTTCAGTTTTGTCCAAAAAAATAATTCAATTTTTTCAAAAAAAAAAAATATTGACCATCCAGTTTTTTGAAAATATTTTTCTGAAAATTCTACTTTCTTATTTATTTTTATTTTTTTTGTTTTTACTAAATTTTTTAATATTTTAAACATTTTTTTTAATTTGTAGACACACCTAACATAAATACATTTAAAAAGTATGATTTTTGTGAAAAAATCTTTAAAAATTCACTAAATACCAAATATATATATATATATATAAGTATATTTTTTGTATTTTGTGTATTTATTAACTTTTTAAAATATTTTTTCACAAATATTTTACTTTTTAGATACATCTAAATAAGGTACATCTAAAAAAGTAAAAAAAAAATGTTTAAAATTTTAAAAATATTCACTAAAAATAAAAAACACAAAATTCAATTTTTAGTAAACTGAATTCAAAAAATTAAAATCAAACACACTGATTGGTTTTTTTTTTTTTTTTTTTTCACACAATTTTTTTTTTAGTTTTTTCAATTTGAAAATTGATGTTTTAAAGTTTTGAAAATCAAAATAAATGCCAAATCATCATGTTACTTTATAGATACAATAATAATTGATAGTCCGAATTTTTATGATCCGAATGTCTGGAAACGACATCACTTTAAAAGTAAAATAATGTCATTTTAATATATTCAAATCATTAAAACTATACAAATTTGAGTAACCAAACACGCTGAAAGTAACATGGCTTCGTCCCTATCCACCATTTTGTAGAAAGTAACCATGGCTTCGTCCAAACTTCCACACTTCCAGTACATGTCAAATAGAGCTGCCCCAACGAAAGCATCATGTCTCATGTCATTTCTGAGGATCAAACGATGAACTAGTCTACCATATTTTAGGTTCGATAAGCTAGCACAAGCAACAAGAGCACTAAGGACATTCACAATGGATATGTTAAAATTGTGTTTTAAAATGTGTTATATGACAAAAAGTGTTAAAAGTTGGACCCAAAAATATGTGTTAGGAGTTTATTAATTTAGTGAGTGAATAGTGAACGAATGGTGGTACAATAGATGTGTTAAAGGGTGTGTTAAGGTGTGTGTTAAATATATATATATATATATATATGTGTGTGTATATAATAAATAAAATAAATAAATAATTTAGTTTAATCAAAAATTTCAAATCTAAAATTAAATTTCAAGTCAAAAACAAAATCCCAACATGTAAATAAAAAAAAAAAAATTTGCCTTTAATCGGTGAATCGGCTGGTCAACCGGTAAGCCCAAAAAACGCTCCCCTTCGCTAGCTAAAACGCTAACTGCAGATAACAAACATATTAACACACACCACTAAAACACACACTAACAACTCCATTGCAGTCCCAAATAATACCCTCTACTAGTCAAAACTTGGCACTTGACACTAACACACACATTAGTGTGTCCATTGTGGATGCTCTAACTAGAGTGGTTTTATCTGGTTTAATCGTCTCATTCTCCATTTTCTTGGAAAGTTCTAAAGCCTCACTTGGACGCTTTGACTCAACATAACCATGAATCATCTTTGTCAACCATCTGATCAAAAATATCACAAGCGAAATCTACAAAACCCATGTCAACATACCTATTGATCAAAATAGTATGAGACACTACTCATCATCAAACAATCTCATTTGCTGGATTCATCTTCCCAAATTTCACATACATACCCAGAAGTGCATTCTCCAAATTCAATTTACTAAAAAACCCAACTTTTATCATGTTACCGTGGACTGCACTTCCATACTCAACCCGTCTTACTTCTGCAAGAGCTGACAATATAATCACCAACGTGATCGCATCAACTCCAACGCCATCACAGATCATTTCTTCAAACAAAACCAATGCTTCAATCCTCAATACAGAATTGGAATTATAGGTACCCAGAAGTGAATTCCAACTTGTTATGTCTCTCTGAGACATTTTATCAAACAAAAACCTAGCATCATCAACACAGCCAGTGGACCCATAAAAGTGAATAAGAGAATTCTGTACATAAACATCACAATCTAGTCCTACTTTTGTGATATGGGCACGCAGTTCCTTTAGGAAATGAATTTAGGCTTGTACAAGCCTTCAATAGGCTTGGGAAAGTGAAGTTATCAGGGATCATAGAGTTTGATTGAATGGAGTGGTTGTAAATGAGAATGGCTTTGATGGGTTTGGCGTTTTTGGAATAGGCTCTGAGAATGCAATTCCATGTGGGGGTGGTGTGGAGGAGACCAGTTGTGATGGTTTGGGTGAGGATTTGATCAAGTTGTTTGATGTTATGGGCTGAACTTTGAGGGACTTTAGTGTAATGTGGAGTTGGGTACACATCAAATTCACTTTATATGGTTTTGGTGGTAGTTTGGAATTGGCGGACACATATAATGATGATCCACTGGTGGGTATGGCGTGAGGGTGTGGCAGGATTGGATTAAGGATCCAAATATTCCGTGCATATTTTATAGTCTCAGCCCTTGCTAGTTGCTATACCTCTAGTCCATGTTTGTGCTCATATTAATGTTCTTTTCCCATTTATTTTGTCTATATAGTAAGTTGAAGTAGGTGTTGGGGAACCCTCAAAATAAGTACTCCTGTCTTTTCTTCTTTTTTTCCAAAAGTCAATAAAAAGGGTAAAATTGTGTTAGCGGTGAACGAGTTATGAAAATGATGAATTTATTTTTATTCTGTTTACCATCTGACACCTGTCCCATGACATGACAGAAAGGATAAAATGGAGAAATGGCCTATCAATCATTTGATGAGACAACATACTATATTATTTGGCAAAATAATAATAATAATAATAACAAAAATAAGCACATCTCAAATACCATATGAAAAAAATAACAAAATAAGTCAATATGCAAAAAGGCAAATATAAGCAATTCCCAAATAACTCCCAAGTCTTTTTTTCACTTTAGTTTTTTTAAAAAATATTCTTTTATATTTAGACCTCTAACTATTTGTCATTTTTAACTTTAGTCTAACTTTTAACATCTATTAAAATAACAGTAATAAAAAATGGCAGGTGACATGAGACAACTCATTGCCAACCCAAACATCGGGCAATACATGAAAAATGTGAAAAATAATTCAATGACAAATAAAATTTCTAAACATCACAAATCCTCCAAAACCAACCACCACAACAAAATCAATTCAATGACAAATAAAATTTCTAAACATCACAAATCCTCCAAAACCAACCACCACAACAAAACCAACTGTGAAAAATCAAAATACCCCTAAAAAACTAGTCACATCAAAATCAACCACCATCATTCACTTTCGCCAATCCCACCCCTACTCCTCTCCTTAAACAACACCATCCTTGTCACCACTCTGCCCCTTCCTCCCCCCCCCCTCAAACATCACCGGCCCGTAACTTAACTCTTTAAAACTCTTCCATCTTGAACCCACTACCATAGTTGCTACAACACTACCCACCCTCCACAAATTTCTCACCATTGTTGGCCACACACAACACTACAACCCCACCTCTACAACATCATCAACATCATCACAAAACCACTAGATCAACAAATACTTGACAAAATCACCACCCTTAAGAAGCCTGAAACCGCCATTGTAAGCTACATGCACAAGCGAGGTGGTTGGCAAAGGAAGAGAGATGATGGAGATGTGGTAATCAATTATCAAATGTCATGCAATAATGATTAACCAATAAAAAACTTGAAGAGACTGGTCACTCTGTTTCATTTTTATTTTCAGAATTTACTTTTTAGAAAATTTTATTTTTTTATCTTTTGTATTTTTTTGTTTTCACTTAATTTTTTTAATATTTTAAGCAATTTTTTTTTTAATTTTTAGACACACCAAACATAAATATACTTAAAAAATATTTTTTTTTAAAAAAAAGTCACTAAATAACAAAAATACAAAAAACAAATGAAAATTCAATACATTTTTCAATTTTTTGTGTATTTATTAAATTTTTTAAATATTTTTACACAAATATTTTACTATTTAGATACATCTAAATAAGGTGCATCTAAAAAAGTAAAAAAAATACTAAAAAATTTAAAAATATTCACTTAAAAATAAAAAAATACGAAAAACAAAAAAATTTAGGGTACTGTTATGGTGTGCAACTTACGCCTTACACTTACGCCTTTTCTGTTTGCAGTCCTGCTTTTGTTTTCCCTTCCACTTACACTTTTTGTGTATTTAATTTTTTTATGTTAGGTTTCGATTTGGCATATTTTGCTCTTTTTTTTTTGTTGTTATTTTTTTGTATGTTGGGTTTCGATCTGTCGAATTTTGCTTAAATTTTTCATTTTTTATTTTGGGTTTGGATTTGCCATATTTTGGTTATTTTTTTTATTTTAATTTTTTAATGTTGGGTTTCGATTTGGCATTTTTTGCTAAATTTTTTTTTTTTTGGGGGGGATTTGGATTTGACATTTTTTGCTTAATTTTTTTTTTTGACAATTTTTGTATGTTGGGTTTCGATTTGTCGAATTTTGCAAATCCAATTTTTTATTTTTTATTTCTTTTTTTTTTTTTTTGAGTTTGGATTTGGCAGATTTTGCTTTAATTTTTTTTTTCTTTTAATTTTTTTTATTTTGCATTTGGATTTTTTGTATTTTGCTTAATTTTTTTTTCTGTTACTTTTTTTTATTTTGGATTTGGATTTGGCGTATTGTGTTTAAATTTTTCGATTTTTTTTTTTGGAATTTATGTTTTTGTCTTTTTTTTTTTTTACATTAATTAGTTCTTGTTCTTCATTTATTGGTATACAATAACTTTTTTTAAAATATATTTATGTGTTTCATTTATTTGTAAATTATGTCGCGAATGGTAATTTATGTTTTCATGTTTTTGTTCTAAAATATTTATTGAATGTGGTGTAATTTTGTCGTTATTTTTTCAAAATTTACGATTTTGTCATTGTCTTATTCACTCATATTAATTTGTTTTTATATTTAGAAAATGGATTTTCTCTCGTTTTATTTATTTGTAAACGGCGTGGCAAATGGTAATTTCTTTTTTTTTTCCTTTTTTTTTTGGATGAGGCCTATGTTTGTTGTTCTTTTTTTAATTTATGTTTCCGTAATTTTTTTTAATTTGTATACAGTACTTTGTTATTATATTTGACAAATCAGTTTTCGTCATGCTTATTTTATCTGTAAATTACGTGGCAAATGCTAATTTCGGTTGGTTTTTTTGTTTGGAAAAACATTTTTTTATGTCATTTATTCAAAATACAGTGGAAAATCATATATTGCCGTGGCATATGTCAAAAAATCTACAGTCTGTTTTGGTTTTCTTGTTGTTTTCAACTTCTATTTTTATGTTTTTAATTGACGTCGCGCATGACAATTTTTGTAACAGTTTTCTTTTTCATTTTTTTTTATTTGTTTCACCTTTTTTTGTTTTTCGAAAAGCTAAATTCGTATGGATTCTTGTTTTTCAAAGTTAGGCACGTCACCAACTGGAAGGGATTACATTCCCGTGGAAACTCATACATATTGTACATGATAATATATTTAAATACAGTCTGTTCCACGTGTGTCATTATGTGACAACCATACAAAAATTATTTCGACTATTATATATTTTCTAACATTCCATTATTACGCATGTAACATAATTTGTCGCGTATGTGAAGGCGCACCAATGCCATATGGGGGTCCTCATCCCCAACCATTAAACCATCCTCGTCATGTTCAACTTCTGGTATGACATTTACTATTGTCATAGCCTCTTCCTCGTCACAGATTGGCTGAACAGTTGTAGGGTTACCTGTGTTTCGCTGTATATAATTATGTAATGCCATTGATGCACCTACTAACTGAACTTACACATTTGCAAAGTCATACCGAGGCATGTCTCAAATAAACCCCCATCGATTTTTCCAGGCACCGAAAGTGCGTTCCACCACACTGCGTAAGGACGAGTGCACTTTGTTAAATAATTCCCTTGGCGTGTTTGCTGTCGTGTTCCGTGCAATACGTCGGAATTCTTGTTGGTGGTAACGGTGGCCTTTGAATGGTGCTAATTAACCAATCCGGTTTGGATAGCCAGAACCGACAAGATAATATTTGCCTGCAGACATGACAACAATGTATGACACCAAAACCGAACATTGTGCGTTATTTTCAAGTAACACTGTTTCAGGAAAAATTTCTAGCCCCCTACATCTAATAACAAGACGATGTGTTACCTTCGTCAGGATGTGGGAAGGGGACATTGTCATTTGTTAATATCTCGTTGAATATGCGACTATCATGCATACTTCCTTCCTATCCGCAGGAAATGAATATGAAACACATGTCAAAATCGACAGTGGCCATGATATTTTGCGTGTGACAGTATTTTCTACCGAAATATGTTGCCACATCTGGCCCCGTAACCCATGCACTGACATGTGTTCCGTCTATTGCGCCAATGCAGTCTTGCAAACAACCCAATTGTTTTGTTGCGTAAATGGGTAACAAGTGTTTTGTTTTTTCCATACGTCACGTGCAGTTAATAATAAAAACAAAATATAATTAATTGTCTTGATTTATATGTCAATAATGTCTTTCAAAAGTACCTTGAACGGTAGGTATTTCCGTCTAGACCGCACGTATGGATGTATACGATGTTGACTGTATGTGGGCCGGCAATGAACAACAGTGACTCTTTCATGGAAGTTAATACGTTATGCACGTGCCTCAACACAGTCTCCCCGGAATGTTGGAACCATTCTTGGATTTCTCGATTTTGCTTCCCTCTCAACACATGGATAAACATTGCAACGCTTTCTTCAACAGTTAAGCCATGTGGACATTGTGGGACTTGTAACCCAAAATTATTTACTAATGTCTCACACAATGCGGCAAAAACTTCCTTCGGCATGCAAACATTTTCCTCAAATCGACCCATATAGCCCGCATATAGTTCACATATCCATGTATTCCCGGTTAGTATAGAAGTGCGACACGGCGTTTTATCTATGTGTTTTTCGTACCATTCTGTCGCATACTAGCATGCTTGTAGAAATGTGCAGTTCTGTTCTTGTTGCACCTTGACCGCCATTTGACTAAGTATTTCCGTTATTTCATCATTGTTGCTTCCATCCCAGGGATTCATCGCGTCTTCGTTGATGCGAAACCTACAAGAGTGGCAGTCTTTCAATCAGTTGGCACGTGATTCATTGACTCAAATTATATTGAAGTTTGCAATTAAAAAATGCCGACATTGTTTTTAATGTAAGTAATGTCGTCACCAAGGTCATTTGGAACGCATAATCATATGAATTGCACACAAAAAAGAAGTTGTTCAACTTATGCTTTACAGGGGGGCCATGGTGGTAACAACCACAAAACTAGCCAGCAAACTAAACTAACAATTGAACTTGCAACATATAGACATTCAAAAGCGTGCAAGGAAAACGTAATTCCCTGTCTTAAAAATAGCCACACAAAATATTAAAACATAAGCATCCCATTCATTTCCCAAAAACGAAGCACAACCATGTTTCCGTTCCGTCAACCCATCCAGTTAACTAAAACTTTTGGTCACCATAGCTATTAAGAAAAAAACAAAAACGACAGAATAAAAACATGCACACACCACCATCTTGTTTTAGTACAGTGCCAACAATACCATAAGTCAAAGTTTTAAAAAGGAAGACAAGGACATGCATCTTCAACACTCGTAACACCGCTACATCACATTCGGCGACCCCCAAATAGGTTTGCAAAAGGCGCCAACGCAGTACACTGGAGCTACTTCTGTGTAAGCCATCCAATGATGTGGTCGTCATCAGGCTGGCACATCATCACCTCCCGATAATCGGCGTTATCCATAAGTGTGGAGGCAAAGTGGAATAACGGCATACCAATCAGGGATGGAATACTGCTCAGTTTATGCATGCACTTCGAAATAGTGTACAGCGATTTGTTGCCTGTGAGGTGCCTCACCGTGACTTGCTGATTCTTCGAAGGCACCACATCTGTCAGATTGTTCATGCTTTTCGCAATAACTGACGCACCACTTGTTGCCTTTTTCGACTTTGAAACACTTGTTAATGGCGTCTTTCTCCTTTTTGCCTTTTCAATCGAAACATGCTCCAGTGAAGAATCTGAATCCACGTCCTGTACTCCTGCGGGTATCGGATCAGCAAATGGCTGGGCTCCCAAACTACGCACTGAATCAGATGAGTCATCAGCAGCTTCAAGAAGTTTCTCTCCCGGGGTCCAATGGTGCTTCCCAGTAGCTGATGCCCCTATGAAGACCGTCTCCATCAAGTCACGGTGTTCCAAGGTTTTTTTCCTGAACTTCGTACACGTCTTGTTGATCTGCAGAAATAGAGATATATGAAAGAGGCAGACGTTTTATTTCATATAATTAATTAAAAGTTAACTGAACAAGTCAAAAATGTACTGGTAAATGACAAATATAAAACTTGTTTGTACATGTACTTACTGATTCCATCTTGTTCCACCACTCCTCAGGTGCCTGAAACAAACTGGTGTCACAGTCAAAAGCCTATCCTAGACATTCCTTTGCTTAAATCCATCAACTTTGTCCACGCTTGCCACTCTTTTTTCAAGCTCATGTACTTATTCTTCAACTGTTTCAGTCCATGTTTTCTTCCTGTTTTTTTCTCAGATTTCCTTGCCAACAACTTGTACCCTGCTTAGCTGAGGACTAGGAATAGGCGATTTCTTTTACCAATCTCATTTGCAATCAACTGCAGGAAAACTCAGATTGAGTTACTGTCCCATGAGGCCTTGTGGCTAAACTGATTTTGTGTCTCTTCAAGACTGCTTGACTTGTCAGTGACAATGCCTTTCCTTTTCGATTAGTTACGCGGCGAAGTACGTGTGGAAGCCATTACTAATGTACGGTTACAAAAGATTACCATCACAAATTTGGTTGTTATATACACACGCATAAGCCATGACACATTAATAACAACAAACAGAGATATAGGATGCTAAAGTTAAATTTGCATATAACCATTGCACATTAATAACGTACGTACACAGGTTCCATAGAAGTTAGTAGTGGACAAAAATATGATAGTTAGTATTACGGCTCCCATATACGACAACAGACTACCAACATACTACGAACATACTAACAACATACTGACAACATACTAACGTGTTTGTACATACTGACAACATGGTAACGGTGCTTACATACGGCACAACAAAATGACAACGACAATGCAGAGCACATACACAATGGTCTTAAGGACACACAAGGATTGTTGAATGTCTATGACATCAGCCCGCAATTGCATGGCAATTTTATCTCCGGATGATGCATAGTTTTGGTTCTCTCGCCTTCGTTCTTCACACCAACCAATCTAACTAACACAAGGCTGATGAGTGGAAATTATAGAACTATTAGTTTCATGGGTTGTTAATGTTCATACAGTTATGACAGGTAAAGATTGGGTCACTCACCACAGGGCGGGGACAGACAAAGTAGGGATGCCCTAGATTTTTGGTGGACCTGGAAATCTTAACAATACTGGGGCCATGTCCACAGGCACACATTCATCGTGGCCATGTACTGGAAGTTGCAGTAGAGGTGAACGACGCTATGCTACGCTTTAAATTGCAATTAAATCTACATGAATCAACATGAACACATACAAAGACTAACGCAATTTTATATTTTATTCCATTAACGAACTAGATTGTTTGTAAAAGTATTGTGCATCTTGAATTTAGGTATATTGGTAATATATTTTGAAATATATTTTTTATTAGATTTGTGAATATATTGTTAATATATTTTGTAATAATTTATTTTTTTAATATATGTTTACTAAAAATTTTACTGACATATAATTTGTTAAATCTAAATTTTTAATATATTTTAAACATCTTTTTAATATATTTTTAATATATTTTTTAATAAACCCAATTTTTTAATATAGTTGTAATCAAATACATATAATATATTTCTAATAACTTTTTAATATATTTACCTTTCTTCCCAAATTTAGTTTGTAATATATTTTTTAGTCAAATATGTTATTCACAAATGAGAATTGAGCATTGAGTATTGAGAACAAAATATATTAAAATTAATAAATCTATTTTGTAATATATTTTGAATATATTTTTTAATAATTAAATTTTGTCATATATGTTTAATAAAATTTTTACACTCTTTACTTTTTAAATCAAAAATTGTAATATATATTTTAATATCTTTTTAATATATTTGTTAATAAACCATATTTTCTAATATATTTGTAATATAATTTTTATATATTTTGGATAAAATTTGTTGTTAATATATATAGATAATATATCTACCTTCCTTCCCAAATTTAGTTTGAAATATATTTTTTTTATCTAATTAATATATTGTTCACAAATGAGAATTGAGCAATTCGTATTGAGTAAAAAATATATTGAAATTAATAAATCTATTTTGTAATATATTTTGAATATATTTTATATTATATTTTGAAAATCTTTTTGAATATATTTGTACTATATTTTTTAATAATTAAATTTTGTCATATATGTTTAATAAAATTTTTACACTCTTTACTTTTTAAATCTAAATTTGTAATATATATTTTAATATGTTATTAATATCTTTCTAATACATTTTTAATATATTTGTTAATAACCCCAAGTTTGTAATATATTTGTAATATAATTTTTATATATTTTGTAATTTGTTGTTAATATATGTAGATAACATATCTACCTTCCTTCCCAAATTTAGTTCGAAATATATTTTTTATCTAATTAATATATTTTTTAGAAATGAGAATTGAGCATTTCGTATTGAGTAAAAAATATACTCAAATTAATAAATCTATTTTGTAATATATTTTGAATATATTTTTTATGATATTTTGAAAATATTTTTGAATATATTTGTACTATATTTTTTAATAATTAAATTTTGTCATATATGTTTAATAAAATTTTTACACTCTTTACTTTTTAAATCTAAATTTGTAATATATATTTTAATATATTATTAATATCTTTCTAATATATTTTTAATATATTTGTTAATAAACCCAATTTTCTAATATATTTGTAATATAAATTTTATATATTTTGTAATTTGTTGTTAATATATGTAGATAATATATCTACCTTCCTTCCCAAATTTAGTTCGAAATATATTTTTTTATCTAATTAATATATTTTTTAGAAATGAGAATTGAGCATTTCATATTGAGTAAGAAATATACTCAAATTAATACATCTATTTTGTAATATATTTTGAATATATTTTTTAAGATATTTTGAAAATATTTTTCAATATATTTTTAATATAGTTTTTCATAATTAAATTTTGTCATATATGTCTAATAAAATTTTTACACTCTTTACTTTTTAAATCTAAATTTGTAATATATATTTTAGATATATTTTTTTAATATCTTGCTAATATATTTTTAATATATTGCTTAATAAACCCAATTTTTGTAATATATTTGTACTATAAGTTTTATATATTTTGTAATTTGTTGTTAATATATATAGATAATATATCTACCTTCCTTCCCAAATTGAGTTGGAATTATATTTTTTATGTAATTAATATATTTTTGACAAATGGGAATTGAGCATTTTTATTAGCAAAAATTCAGGCTTCAGCATTGACTATAAACAAAAAATATAACAAATCTGCCCCAAATTTGTGATAACCAAACAGAACAGATTTACAAGATCTGATAATTGAGCATTTTGTAAACAAGATCTGATAAGAACAGATTTGTAAATCAAAACAGATATATAAGATCTGCTTTTCCTTCAGTTTAAACAACGGTGCCTTCAGTTTGTGATCAACAAATCTGATTTTCATAAATAAGAACAGATATTTTAATAAGAACATATATATTGTATATATACAAATCTGCTCCAAATTTGTGATAACCGAACAGATTTTTAACATAAGAACAGGTCCAAAACCCAGATTTCTCACAGAGACAGATCGGTACCCCAAATGTGTGTAATGTAAGCGTAACCAACCCAATCACAACCGTAAAACAACAGGTCGGTCATGAACCGATGCCGTTATGAACCCATACTATGCAGATCGAAAGAAAAAAAAAAGAAATCAGATAGGCCATAAAGCATTACCTGCAGATCGGTTTGAGTTTGAGAGGCTTGGTTTTTGTTCGCCGCCGTGGATGCGTATTCTGGTGGCGATTACCTCTGTGAAGGTCGGTCAGATGTCTTCGGATAGCTCGGTTGTTCTTCTCTTCAGCTTTCCAAAAGGTGTGTGTTGGGTTTGGATGAGGCGTTGTCCCTCAGATTGAAGAGGGTTGTCTTCAGGGCATTTGGGTAAATTTACACGACTAAGGGTTTCAAAATACCCGTGAATTGCATTTTGTCGGGACGTGGCTGAAACAGTCTACTTTGTTGCGACGTGGCTAATTTAGCCCGGCTTTTCCTTCCCAAGCACATAATTTCAAGCCTACCAATTGTAAAATCTTGCACTGTGTCTTTTTTCTTTTCTTTTCTTTTCTTTTCATTTTTCATTTTTTCTTTTTTATTTTTGGAACACCATCTTGCACTATGTTTGGATTGAGTAAATTTGGGTAGGACCAATCAATACTCATCATATTTGAATATTGGATAAATTACAAATGCACCCCTTGAAGTTTGCTTAAAATACGAATTACCTCCTGTAGTTTAAAAAATTACAAGGGTAAATTACACTGATACCCCTGAGGTTTATGTTTATTATAGTTCCCCCCTCACGTTTTAGAAATTACATCTCCTCCCTGAAGTTTAAAGTTTCATTACAGATTTCCTCCTTCAGCAATTTAATTTTTTTAAATACCAATTTTGCTCTCATTTGGTAAATTGCATTGACACCCCTCACATTTTAGAAATTACAATCCTTTCCCTAAGGTTTAAAGTAGCATTACCAATTGCCCTCGGGTTAATATTAGTTGGAAAAAAAATTAATTGAAAAAAAAATTAATTGGAAAAAAAATTAATTGAAAAAAAAATTATTTGAGAAAAAATTATTTGAAAAAAAATTTGTTAGTAAAATTTTTAAATTTCTATTTAAAAACCAACATAAACTCATTTTTTGAATTTATGTTTTTTCCTCAAATTTACAAATTGAGACAACAATTTATAAACCAAAAAAATTATCAAACAAGCTTTTATGACAGTTTTTTTAAATTTTTGTAAATATAAATTAAAAACTGAAAATGAAATGGTTACCAAACAGGCTTCAGATAGTAAAAATGTCATAAAATTAACAAATAATTAAATAAGTTACCAACATAAGAAATGACTTATCAAACGATTCTTAAACTATGTATGGTTTGATTTTTAGAAATTTTTTTTAAAAATTAAAAATTAATTAGGTTAAGAAATAAAAAATAATTATCATTTAAGGGTAAAAAATAATTATCATTTTAACTTTTGGGCAGGTTATATATATACGTATGGCTATTTCAATTTAATTTGTAAAAAATTATTTCTAATCGCTCGAAAGATAAAAATTATATAAAAATAATAACTATTTTTAATTTTTTATTTCTTAACCAAATTAATTTTTAATTTAAAAAAAGAATTTTAAATCAAAACATACATAGCCTAAGAATCTTTTAATAAGTCATTTCTTACGTTGGTAACTTATTTAATTATTTGTCAATTTTACGATATTTTTACCATCTGAAACTTGTTTGGTAACCATTTCGTTTTCAATTTTCAATTTATATTTACAAAAATTTTTAAAACTGTCATAAAAACTTATTAGATAATTTTTTTAGTTTATAAATGGTTGTCTCAGTTTGTAAAATTGAGGAAAAAACGTAAATTCAAAAAATAAGTTTACGTTGGTTTTTAAACAGAAATTTAAAAATTTTACTAACAAATTTTTATTTTCAATTAATTATTTTTTTTCAATTAATTATTTTTCCAATTATTTGTTTTTACAATTATTTTTTTCTAATTAATACTAACCGATGGGACAATTGGTAATGCTACTTTAAACTTTAGAGAGAAGATTGTAATTTCTAAAATGTGAGGGGTGTCAATGTAATTTACCTAATGAGGGCAAAATTGGTATTTAAAAAAATTAAATTGCTGAAGGGGGAAATCTGTAATGAAACTTTAAACCTCAGGGGAAGAGATGTAATTGCCAAAACGTGAGGGGGGGAATTGTAATAAACATAAACCTCAGGAGGTGTTAGTATAATTTATCCAAATTACAAATATCTCCCTGTCAGAATGTTTTTATTTAACATAATTAATTAAAAAAATAAAATTTTTAACTGTTCACCTATACAATAATAGAATATATGAATTATGAATTGAAATAAAATTTTAATATTATTAAAAAATGTTAATTAACTTGATGATTTATTAATAAAATGACCTATTTGTTATGAAATTAGAAATCTTAAGAGGTATAATATAATTTTTAGAATCATAGAGAATAATTTATAATTTAAATAAATCTTAGGGAGTGTATTTATAATTTATCCTTTAATGATTTAAAGAAGGAAATGAGAGACGCAAGGAGTAGGGGTGTAAATCTGGTTCGGCCCACGAGCTGAAAAATTAGGCTCAAGCCCAGGTCTAGGCCCAAGGATATTCGGGCCTTGGGCGAATCAGTGGGCCGGCCCTGCCTTTTTTTTTTTTTTATTAAAAAATTTACTAAAATTTTATTATTTTTTACTAAAAAATATATTGGGTCTCGGGCAGACCAGACTTTGAGTGGGCTTTAAACGGACCGATGGATTGGGTCACGAACCAGGCTTCAAAATAATGATTCAGGCCCACGGTCTCAAGCTAGGCTCGGGCCTTGACCCCAACGAGTCAGGTCCATCTCGAACCGTGGGAGACTTTCGAATCGACCACAGGTCATAGGCTATTTTTACTAGGGCTATTCATATGAACCGAATGCCTGTAACATGCCTAGGAGGTACCCGCGCGCGTTAAACAGTTCGGACTCCCGAGATCTCTTTGATCTAGTCTCACGAGTGCAATGTGAAACGTAGATGAGAGTCCAGATTTGACAACTTTTATTGAAAATCCATTTTATTGCAATTTTGTCAAAAATGGATTGCGTCATCAGATTTCAGAGTCGCCACCTAATATTTTGGGAAATTAGAAAACCCATGACTCGTGCAAAGGCCACTGTTCGTCATAACCAAGGATGCTTGGCTCGGAACCTTAGGTATGAAAGGGGAAGGTCAACAATGAGCACCCCCGCTCACCCGATCAAAAGATCGGCCTCTACTAAACCATGATATGACTTTTTATTTTCTTTATACGTTCATGTTCTGATTATTGAATAAATCTTAAAATTTACCATGTGAAACATACAAGGTATAGACTAGTTTGCTCAAATTTGAACAATTCAATTTTATGTTCGTTTGTCGAAAAGGGTTTGAATTTGTCACTTGACAAAGTGAGCTTAAAGTTTGTGAATTTGCCACTGCAAAGTGGGCTTAAAACGTATATTTATTGAATTATTCCAATTCAAATAACAAGCCTTCATCCACAGGCATTCATACAGTTATATCAAGTAAGCAAGTAGCCTCATGGTAAAATACTAACACATAGTAAGAAAAACACACACAAATGGGATGCTAAAACATAAAAACTCACAGATTGACCGACGTCCCTCGAACAACTACAAAACAAAGTTAGTAAAATATGCATGATCTTATATACAAAATCCTAATGCAATTCACTCATGAGATGCACTAAAGATTCGACTTGTAAAATATGGCATGTGAATCATCTCAATAACATGACGTAGCACATAGAATCACAGAAGAATTGATTAAACCAACACATGTAAATGTAGCCGAATCTTAATGTATGAGACATGAATGTAAAGCATGGATATGCATGGCATGTCAGATATATACATATGTACAGTTAGGGAAAGCGAGTAAAGAATGGGATAGAAATAAGCGGGGTGAGGGATTATTACAGCATTTTGAATTATTACATATTCAAACGAGAAAGAGAGAGAGATGAGGGAATAATAAAATAAAATGAAACCGCACAAACACTCAAAAGAAAAAGAAGATAAAGAACTTCATCACTAGCACAGTCCACTATCCACTCCTTTTCTCCACTGGAAATGAAGCCCAACGTTTCAAATCCCCAGCCACTCAGCCCATATAAACTCATCTTCAATGGAGGCCCCCACCTCAGCAGCATCAACGCATGATCTCAAATGATTTTATAATTCCAACACGTGGCACTAGCATAGAATTTTCCCAAATTCATATAACAAGCCCATGTAGCCAAACTCAATACTAGCCCATGATTTAGCAATATTACCGTGGGCCCATTCACCCCATTTGCCACTCACCAGCATATGATAATACGCACAAACCTCAGCCTAAGTAAACCCATGTTAAGCATCCATGGAAGGGCCCACCTTTGCAACACCCATGATTGTTTTTCACTTCCTTCTCTGCCGTTGACCCATTTTCATCACCCTATCTGTAGCCATCTCTCTCTCTGGGTAGAAAAATCGCAGAGTGTCTTCAGAGAGGGAGACAGATTGAGTTGTCCCTGTATCTCTATGTTTTTACTTCATGGCCGTGAAAACCGAGAGCTAGAGAGTGGTCTTCATACATGTGTGGTATCTGTGTGTGATAGATGAGAGAGAGAGAGAGAGAGAGAGAGCTGTCTTGTTTTTCCATCTGTGTATATTCAGCCCAAATAATGTTCTCTTCCGTCCATGCACACCGAGAGAGAGAAAGAGAGAGCTTGGCGAGTGTATTGTAGAGAGAGAGACCCAGCATAGAGAGTTGCAGAGAGAGTGAGCTGTTTGTGTATGTTGCAGAGAGAGAGAGACCCAGCTAGAGAGAGATAGAGAGAGCCGTGTGTGTATGTGCTCTGTGTGTGTGTGTGTGTGTGTGTGTGTGTAGCAGTGGCTAGGTTTGTCGTGTGTGCATGTGTAGTATGTAGGTAATGAGTGGTGTGTTGAGTGTGTGTGTTAGCCGTGTGTGGTGTGTTTCAGTGAGGTGCCGTGTGTGTATGCCGTGTGTGAATGGTGTGTGTGCATGGGTGGTGTGTGGGTGATGAGTGGTGTGTTGAGTGTGTGTGTTAGGATGGTAGTGATGGTGTGGTGAGAGTGTGTGTTGTGCATGTGTGTGGTGTGCTGCTACCGTGAGTGTGTGTGCATGGCTGTTTGTGTATGAATCGGCCATACAGAGAGAGAGAGAGAGAGCCAAAATTCATGAATTGTGTGTCTAGGTCTCCCCCATTCTCTCTCTCTAGACCTCGTGTGTCTCTCCCTCTGTTGTTTAGCCCGTGTTGTCTTGTTATGTTTTTTTAACTTAGATCCAATCCTTCACCAGAGAGAGAGAGAGAGAGAGATCAGTCCCCCTTCCCTGTGTTGCTGTCTTCTCCCTGTTTTTATATCCCAACACCCCCTAAAACTTCATTGATAGTTGCTATGTGAAGAGAAAGAGAGCTTAATTTTCTATCCTCTTCCGACCCAAGCCCCGGGAAAGGAAGAGAGAGAGCCAAAAATTCATGTATGTCTCTCCTCTCAAAATGCTGTCCCTCTTCCCCTGTCCTTTCTTTTGCTCCTTTTCTTTTCATCATCACCTACCAACTCCTTTAACAATCATTCTCTACCCACTCTCACCTGCTCGCTTTTCTTTTTTGATTCTCTTCCTTCATGACCATGTTCCCTCCTTTTCTAAAAACAATAATTGTTTTCCACCGCCTCCACACAACCTCACCAAAAATCTTATCTCTATCCCCCCACTCATTCATCCTCTTTTTTTTTTTTAAATTTTATATATATACTTTTTTTTTATCATTTTCTTTTTTATCAAATATCAAAATTAGTTATACCAATTTAGATAAAAACATCAAAAACTATGTACAACACATAAAATTATAAAATATTATGAAATACTAAAAATTAATAATTTGGCCAGCATGGGTGAGGTTTGGGATTAAAGTTTTTTTTGATATTTTCTACTGAGAAATTCATAAAATAGTATATTCCAACTTTCATCATAGGGTGTTCAAAAGAAGGTGCCTAAGTCTTAGGGTCGGTCAAAATGGGGTGTCTACAATACCCGCTCAAACCGTCCGATCCGGACCGAACCGGGCTGCCACAGACGGTTTCAAAGAGAAGAGCGGTCGGCTATGGTTTTTCTGCACTAAATTTTACAGATTTACGGTCGTCAATGGATCTTCCACATGTAAATCCGATGAACCCAGCCTGACCGAAACAATGAGTATATAATAGTATTTATTTATTTACATTGGGAGTATGCATAGTAGCCTTAGACTCTAGTCTGTTAAAGAGAGACTATCCTTTCACTTTCCAAAGCATTAATAATAATGATGACTCTCTGTCCCTCTCTTGTCTTCACAGGTTTATTTCTCATCTTGCTTCTCTTTCTCATTAGGGATGGCAATTTGGAACCGGCCCGACGGGGATCCCCGATCCCGACCCCGATTTAAGCGGGTTTTCCCCGAAAAATACCCCCGCGGGGACGGGGATGGTATTTAAAACTTAATCCCCGAACAGATTCGGGCCGGGGACGGGGATCAGTGTTCAAGCCCCGGCCCGTCCCCGGCCCCGTTCCCCGGCCCGATTTTTCCCCGAAATAAATTTACCAATTTACCCCTCTATATATATATACACATACACACAAACTCATTTTTAATTTCCCCGGTTGTTCCTTCCAGCCCCGTCTCTCTCTCTCTCTCTCTCTTCACTCCACTCTCTCTCTCTTCTACTCGGTCTTCCTCCTCCGCCGATCATCATAGTGCCAAAACCGATGGTCTCTCTCTCTCCCTCGCACCTTTCCGCGACACCGATGGCTCTCCTCGGTCGTCCTCCGCCGCCGATCATCCTCCTCCTCCGCCGATCGTCCTCCTCCATCCTCCTCTTCCGCCGATCGTCCTCCTTCCTCCGTCGATCGTCGTCCTCATGTATGTAGGTATATAGATTTTTTTTTTTAATTTTGTTTGAACGAACACAGATCTGTTCAACAACAGATCTGTTTGTGTATACATAATTTTTTTTTTTGGGAATGAAAACAGATCTGTTTGTGTATAGATCTGGGTTGTTGTTGATGTTGATGATGAGTTGTATATTCTGAAATTTATTTATTTATTTATAGATCTGGGTTGTATAAATCTGGGTTGATAAGTTGTATAGACCTGGGTTGTTATTTATTTATTTAACTCTCTCTCTCTTCTTCTTGTTGTTGATGATAAGTTGCATATTCTGAAATTTTTTTTTTTAACCGGGGAATGCTCGGGGTCGGGGAAACCCGATCCCCGTTGGGGACGGGGATGGGGACTCTGACAGGTTCCCCGTCGGGGATCGGGGTCGGGGACGGGGATATTCTTACCATCGGGGATCGGGGACGGGGAGGGTGATCCCCGGCCCCGCCCCGCCCCGTTGCCATTCCTATTTCTCATAAACCCTAGGTAGATCAAAAGTTTCTCCCTCTTCACTCTCGTTTTTGGCCTTTCTCTTTCTCTCATTTTTCATCTCTTTCTTTGAGTGCCAAACACATCTCTGCCTCGTCTGTGCTTCCCTTTCTTTTGATGGTAATGGTTGTCGTGAAGACGAATTAGCAAACGATGGCAACAATCTGCGATGGCGATGGTTACAACTATGATGGTGAGTCATTCTCTTTCTCTCTCCATTTTTTTTTCATACACTGTCATAGATGTATGTGTATATGTGTATATATATATAGGTATGAGTATGAGTATGAGTTCAATTTAATATTTTACACAAAAATTTCACCCTTACTTAGATTTTCGGATTTGACCGAACCGACCGTCAAACCGTCTTCTCTAATTCGATCGATTTCGAACCACACATCGGTCGACCATGGATCACCAATTTCTTAACCTGAAGGTGTCGGTTCGGCTGCTAGGTAAAGGGTAAACCCGAGCCGAACCGACCCGTGAACAATCCTAATTTTTGCAGTTCTAAGAAGGAGGAGCAATTGTGATGGAAAGGGCCCACAATTTGAGTACTTTTATTTAGCTCTAAAATTTGAAGAAAATGACTTGGTCATTTCCGATGTACCAAAAAAAAAAAAAAAGTTACTAGTGTTAAGTTTCAAAAAAGATTAGGTTATGTTTCGAATAATGGAAAGGGCCCACAATTTGAGTACTTTTATTTAGCTCTAAAATTTGAAGAAATGACGTGGTTGTTACTAGTGTTAAGTTTCAAAAAACAATTAGGTTAAGTTTCGAATAATGATAGGAATTCTGAATGTTTTATAAAATGTTTTATTAAATATTTTATATAAGTGTGGGTAGAACTATAAATGAGTCGGGTTAACTACTATTTATATTTATATTTTTTAAATATATGCATAGCATATTTATCTTATTTTTTGTAAATATTTTTATATTATTTAATATATAAATAATAAATATTAAACGAGTCAGCTAACGAGCTAAGTTTTAGAATGTTGGACATGTTTATTAAAAATTTAACGAACTCGAACTGAAACACAAAAAATATTTAACGAACTGAGTTCAAATGAGCTCTTATCGAGTCGAGCTCCAGCCTATTCACGAACGACTCTATTCATTTGCAGCTCTACTATGAAATCTACATAGAACCCATGTGATGTGGGTCTCATACCTATATAAAACATTTGATAAAATATTTGAGATCCTATCATTTTTCTTAAGTTTCACAATTGTATCAATTGTCTTAACTCTTTTTCCATATAACTGCAGGTAAATTATGGGACATATATTATGAATCTTTAACATTTTTCATAAAAAAGTAAATTACACTGACTTCGCCCAAGGTTTGGAAAAAAATATATCTTTCCTTTTTGGATATAATTACATTAATTTCCCTTTTAGTAATTTTAAAAAACTGAAATTAATGTAAATAGTGTAAAAACATAATAATAAGTAAAAAGAAATATACATTTTAATATGAAAAAGATGATGACATTGTTTTCCATTCATATATTTAATAAATTATTAATGAAAAAGGGAGGAACCTAAGTGTTATATGAATTAAAATTTTAATACTGTGTTTTGTTCATGGATTTAGGTAGAAATTTAAAAACAAATGAACCAAACACAACTTATGAGACTATGCAAAAATTATAAATTTACTATATTTAAAAACAAATGAACCAAACACAACTTATGAGAACTATGCAAAAATTATAAATTTACTATATTTTCTCCAAATTTTAAGAAAGAACAGTATAATTTATCCTTAAAAAAAATTATTTTACCTATTCAACTTCTATACCACCCTTTCATTCATTTATACTGTCTAAAGAAACAAGAAAAAGAAAAGATGCCCCCCATTCACCTTAATTAATTAGGAAAATTTGGTCAAAACCTTTTTATTGGATTATTGTTTAGTGAAAAGAATAGTGTAATTTATTTTGTTTCATAAATCTAAGGAGGAAATACATAATTGAGTAAGGAAAAAATAATATATATATATACATATATTTGAACAATATTGCCAGTAACATATTACTATTTACATCAATTATGACGGTATTAATTTTTTTATTTTTTAATCAATTTATTATTTTTTAAGAATTTCTTAGTCAACATGGATGAGAAATATTGATGAGAGAATTCTAAAAATACTAATTTTATTAAAAATACTAATTTTATTATTTTTTAATAAATATTGATAAGAGAATTTTAAAAATACTAATTTTATTAAAAATCGATATTTAAATCAAAAGTTATATTATTTTAAAGTTTAATATTTTGATAATAGTGATCTGTGTTGGACTTTTTAAGATTTTTTTTTATATTTATCCTTAATGTATTAAAATTTTATTACGAGAGAATTTTAAGTAAATCTCTCAATTAATTATACTCTAACCAAGTAAGAGGGGATGTATCTTTGTTCCTTTTTCATATTATTAAATTCTCTGAACAAAATATAATTTATAAGTGATTTGAAATAGTAGTAGATATCTATTATTGATTTTATTTAAAGGTGTGAATCTTACTGTTTTAAGCCAATCATAAATTGTAATTTATTTATACACCATAGGTATGTTAACAAAATTATTCTTCAAATTCTTCTCCTAACTTACATTTTCCCTCACTTTCTTTGCCGTGTATCCAAGCATAATATTAAAAATTCTTGACATTGTCATTTTGATTGTGATTGTTGTTTTAAATCAAAGGTCAATCATCAATTGTCATGCAATGATAACTAAAATGGAAAAACTCATTACACTTTGAATTTTGAATTTCCCCTGGCCAAACAGCTCCTGAAGAATGGTGGTTTTAGCAGGAGCAGTTGGCGCTGACTGGAAGTGGAATCACGAGTCTCTTAGCTGTTAAGAAAGGTTAAATAATTAAAAAAAAGTAGAAGTTAAAATGAGGGTGTTTGGCAAATGTTATTTTTGGCTTTTTATGTTAAAATTTATAAAAAGATAAAATAAATTAAAATAATTAATAAGATAAGATATCATATTAAATTCATAATTATTTTACTTTTTCTCTCTCAATTTTTTTAAGCCATCATCATGCTCTTTTATAGACACAAAATTTTCAGTTTTTCTCTCCCATTAATATTCTATCATCATGTTCCTTTATAGATACAAAATTTTCAGTTTCATACAAAAAAATAATTCTATTTTTTAAAAACAAATATTAGTTTTTTTATACAGATAATTTTTTTTAAATTTTTTAAATTTGAAAGTTGATATTTTAAAGTTTTAAAAACCAAAATAAATATTAAATCATCATGTTGCTTTATAAATAATCATAAATGCTGAACAATCATTATTTGAAAGACAATTCCGACTATTAAAAATTTAATGAGACTTAAAGGTTTAAAAAATCTCAATTATGACTTAATAGAATATAAGTTCATAAATTAGAACTTATATATAAATATCTCATAAAATTAACAGTCCAGATCTCAACTTACAATGACCCCGACCTATTAATCAACGTCCAAAAACCACTAATTCTTTCAACAACAATGATATATTTTAGAGTTTTAATTGAGCTCTAGTGAAGTGAAAAGTCCCAAAAAAAAAAAAAACAACAACAACAACAACAAGAAGGCCAAATAGGAATGGCAACGGGGCGGGGCCGGAGATCCCACTCTTTGTCCCTGATCCCCGATGATCGAATTTCCCCCGTCCCTGGCCTCAATCTCGATCCTCGACGAGGAACCTATCACCGCCCCCGCACCCCTACTAGAGATCGGGTTCCCTCGACCCCAAACATTCCCCAGCCAAAAAAAAAATCTACAACCTTTAGAATAATTATAGAATGAGTAATTAACAACAACATTAAAAAAATCTACAACCTTCAGAATAGTTTTGAAGAGACCATATATGTGTGTGTATATATATATAATATTGTGTATGTACAACCTTCAAAATAATTATAGAATGAGTAGAATTCAAAATCTACACAACCTTCAGAATAATTATAAAAAAATTATAATTAAAAATCTATAATATATATATATGGTCTCATAGATACATAATATATATATATATATATTGTGTATGTACAACCTTCAAAAGCAACAACAGATCATCATAGATCTCTCACAGATCTGAGCTAAAATGGCGATCAGAGCACTGTGAGGGACTGAAATGGCGATCAGAGCACTCCATGGCAGCTCTCTTCTCTCTCTCTCTCTCTCTCTCTCTCTCTCTCTCTCCCCCTTCTCCTCATTTTTCTCACGACGGGAAGCTCTCTGTCGTCGCGAAAAATGACAATCAAAGCACGATTTGGACTGAAATCGGTGAGATATCAGAGATAGAGTGAGAGAGAACAAAGGGAAGAGCGACGGCGGCGGATAAACGGTGAAGATCGGCTCTGTGAAGAATGTGAGGGACTGATGTGTGTTTGTGTGTCTATAACCTAAAATAAGGCCAACAAATTAAGAGAGACACAGACACACGCACATATATATACAGAGGGGTACAAAAGTAATTTTATTTTGGGAAAAAAACGGGGTCGGGGCTATGAGAGCTATCCTTGTCCCTGGCCCGAAACTAATCAGGGATTTAATTTCAAATACCATCCCCGGCTCGTTAGTAATATTTTTCGGAAAAAAATCGCTCTTATCGAGAAAGGAAGAGCGGGTCTCCGTCGGGTTGGGTTCAAATTGCCACCCCTAGGCCAAAACATTAGAAAAATAATTGAGAATACTAAAAGTAATACTCTAACAGCACCCCTAATAATGTAGTAGTAGGCGGGGCTCACTTCTTATGCCTATTTTTTATTTATTTTTTGGTATTCTCAATGCATTAGTGCTATTAGTAGTCTTTTTTTTTAGTAATATGAATCATTGTTGAAAACATTATATCAGATGGACCCTACATACACACGGTGGTATTTTGAAAATATGGTAAAAATCAATTTTTTTGCTTTTAACCAAGTTTTTTTAGAGTGATTTGAGAAGTTGGTAAAAAACTGTTTTTTTTTAATTAATATTTATTTATGATGTCACATCACACTAAAATGACTAAAATAACCTTACCAAACTAAAAAAAATTACATTTTACCCAAACCCACAAGATATAAACGTTGAGGGTAATTATGTAATTTTTCAACCTACTTTTGCCACTTCCTAAATGAGTAAACAAACACAACTTTACGTTTTGCTCAGCCACAAAACATGACGTTTGTTCTAATCCCAAAAGAGTCCACATTAAAGTTATTAAGCCTCCGTTTGAGAAGTGAGTTGGCTTTTTGATTTTTTGGTTTTTTTGGTTATTTTAGCTTGGACTTAAAAGCTTGGTTTGGGAAGGACTTTTTGATTTTTTTGAGTTTTTTTGTGAGAGAAGAATATAATAATTATGGATTGGATGTGATATTTTATTTGTTATGGATAAAATAACCTATTTTACTTTTTGTGGCTAAAATAATCAAAAAAAATCCAAACCATGACTTCCCAAACGAAGCCTAAAACTCACAAATTAGCCCTCTAAAACATTTTTATTCTTTCAAAATATCCTGATCCCCCCCCCACACACCAAATCTTTCCCCACCTTGATGAGTTGTGTCATGGACCGCCAGGCTGGCAACTGTTAGAATCCAACGTGCAGATACGCTGGCGATTAGAAGATGCTATTCAAATGGACGGCTGAGATCTCTCCATCTCCTACGCTATCATGTGAGTGTTTTGATTTTTGGTGATATCATGCGAGTCTCTTTCTCCATATATACACACGGCACAAATATCGTCAATCTTCACAAGGCCATGTTCTCCCGCTAATCACTTCCTCCTAGCAGAAAACAAGGAGCCCCCCAATATTTGGCCTGGGTTTCTAGAGAGAGAAAGTCCGTTTTTGCAATCACAGATCGGTACCAACATTCTCTTCGGTTAGTTTTTGTTTTTGTTTTTAATTTAAATTTGATCTGATTGCTTCGGTAGAGTGGTAGATCTGGGATTATTGTTGTGTTTATTGGGGAAAAAAAAAAGTTGTCTTTTTTTGAAAAATTTTGTGGGTTTGTTTGTTGATTTGTGATTCGAAGTGGGTTTTCAAAGTACATTATGGGTTTTGATGCGTTTTTTCTTGGTTGATTTGGGTATTTCATTTTGAATCTCATGGCTAATTTGGGAAATTTTCTTACTAATTGGAAACCTGAAGGCCAGGCGTTTAATTTTTTTTTTTTGGTTGATGTAATGCTTGTGAACTTTTAGTTTGAGGTTGGTTTTGTTATGATATTTGATTAAAATTGACGAGGAATGTATGACGAAAGAATAATATGTGAAGTGTACATGAAAAAAGCCATTTTCAGCCTTTACTCAATTTTTTACCTAAAACTTTATTCCATATGCTATGTTGCATGGACTTGGATAAGGGTGTCGTGTACCGGTGCGTGTCTCAAGGTCAACCCATCAAATCTCAAATTTAAGGATGTGTTTGATTTATGGATTTAGGAAGGGATTTGGAAAGAAAAAGCGACAATCTGTTTGTGTGAAGTGTAGGTAAAATGCAGTTATATTTCATTCACATTTCACTTACATTTTTCTTTTTCATTTCCAAATCCCTATTCAAATTCATTAACCAATCACAAGGCAAAGGTATATGGGTTCACAAAAAAGGTCATAGTTCGGGCGCATATCTCACACCCTTTGTCCAAGGGTATTTAATTTATTTTGAAGAGCATGCGACATAGTTGATATGAAGCACTCCAATGGACAAACTTAGATTTAAGCATAAATTTGGGTGAAAGCATCACTAATGTTGTTAATTTGGAAGCTACAAAATAGTCTTGAAAAATTTGCATAAGAAAAAAAGAAGAAAAAAAAGGAGAGTAAAACTCGTTTTGATACAAGTAAAGAAGTGGAGAGGGTTTTAGGGATTTTTTTAAATTCAAATTTAAATTTGATATTGATAAAGGGTAAGTGTTCGCGATGTCCTAGGTTCTGCAATTTTATTGCTCGAGAAATAAAATTTCATCAAAATGTTAATAACTTAAGCCGATAATATCTTGATAGATCTACACAAAGTGATCCTTGTGCTGATCTTGATAAAGCTACACAAAGGGATCAGCCCCCCAACCACCAGAATAAAAATGAAGTGTTTGGTAAAGAAGGTAAGAGTTCATGTTTAACAAGTTTTATGACAAGCTACCATCAAACTAGAGGTTGTGGTCAAACCTTACCTTATTTGAGATGTGTAGCTATCACATGAATACAAATACAAATTATAAAAAACAAGGAATACAAAATACAAATTTAATGAAAATTTAATGAAAGCCCATTAACCACATAGAAATATGATTATTTTCCCTTGTCAAAATGTTCACACGCCAACTGAGTTTAGTTTGGTTTAGAAGAGTCTTATATGAGCTTGAACAAATCTATTGTTGAGTGCAGCCAAGCTATTCATGGGTAGCACTGTCCGTTTGCCAACCCTGTGCATAGTATCATGGCTACAATAAAAATCTATCCTAAAAATTGTTGAATATGATAGCACTAATGAAATTAATTATCTTCCCTTGACCCATGATCACAAGCCAACTGAGTTTTGTTGGGCCTTGTTTTTGTGGCGCCATCATTAGAACAAGCTTGCTTCAAAATAGTATTTTATGAGCTTGAACGAATCCATTGTTGAGTTGAGCCTGAGCTGTTTGCAGGCAGTGTAGTTCGTTTACCAGCCATATGCATAGGCAAATGCTTTATGAATAAAAAATTGAACAAGACAATGACACCAAATTAATTGTATAGCAGTAGTCACATTGCTTTGAAATAAAAGGTTGAAAGGTGGACGACTTGAATTCTTGAGTGTTTTATGGATTGTTTGTTTATGTTGAATTACTCTATCTCAAACATTGGGGTCCATCAACCACAAAAGGCCACATATTTATGTTCTTATGGGATTCTCATTGCACCTGCTATTTCAATGTTGTTTTCTTTCAGTGTTTTGTTCACCAAGGTTTTATGAATTTGATTACTCAGTTTTTGTCTGCTGTCTAACTTATTTCATTGCACACGTGGCTTCAGTTATATAAAAGGGTGCCAAGATGGTTGCACAAGGCTTCACTGTGGATTTGAATAAACCTCTCGTCTTCCAGGTGAATAACTACCACTGCATTTTGTTTTCCATGATATTTGATGATAGTAATTGTTCAAAAAACAGTAAATAAAGATTTATCAAAAATAAATAAATAAATAAATAAACAGTAAATAAAATAAAACAGAAAGTTTATGCACATACAGATCTCTTGGTGTTCAGAGAGCTAGTTTTACCTGGTGTATAGGATATTGTTTCTTATTCAGTCAATATTGTAACTAGGATGGGAAAAGAAATTAAATGCTTCATACATTAGTCTATTTTTTGAACTCTCTCATTCGGGTGGCTGTATCAGTCTAATTTATCTATTTTGAACTTAAATGCTTCATTCAATCCATTAGTCTATTTTTTGAACTCTATTCTTTGGAAGCATGGTTCCTACACATCACTTCTATTTCCATCCTAGAAATGCCTGTTCTCTCTCTTTCTCTGGCATTAATTAACTTTTTGACAATCTTTCCCAGGTTGGCCACCTTGGAGAGGATTACCAGGAGTGGGTTCACCAGCCTATTGCTAGCAGGGAAGGTCCTCGATTTTTTGAAAGTGATTTTTGGGAGGTATTACAAATTGCATACCAAGCACTTTTACTTCTTCACACATGCTGCATGTCATTTATCTTTTTGTATTTTTTTTCCTATAATTTTTTTTGTTGATATTATTGTCTTTAGTTTTGATACATTGGACTATGGGTTTATGTAATGCATTCTATGACAATGTGCTGCAGTTTGATTGATTTTGTTTGAAACAGTTTTTGACCAAAAACCAGTGGTGGGTAATTCCTCTAATCTGGCTGCCAGTTGTCTGCTGGTGCATCTCCATGTCTGTTCGGAAGGGCCTCACACTTCCTCATATAGTATTGATGGTGATCCTTGGTATTTTTATATGGACATTGATGGAATACAGTTTGCATCGCTTCCTTTTTCACATCAAAACAAAAAGCTATTGGTTAGTATTTCTTTCTCTGTGCGTGTGTGTGTGTGTCTCTCTAGGGGTGGCCCAAGGCTTGGGCGAGCTAGACAATCAACTAATGCCCGCTGATTTGGAGGACTGAAATTTTTTTATTCCTTTAATGATAGTTTATAATATTAATGACACAGTTTATAATATTAATGACACAGGCATCTTCTTAACTAATTTTGAATCACTTTGCCTCCTCAATTGGAAAATTGTACATTTGGACCCCTCCACAATAAAATTTGATCACTTTCTTCACCCCTTCAGAAAGAAAGGGTGCATTTGTACAAATTTTATTTTTTATTTTTTTATATATTTAATCAGTTTTAATGTATGATTTTAAAGTTGAGATTAGTTATAGTTGAGGGGGGTGTCAGTGTAGTTAACCCATATATATGCACATATGAATCTAAATATGGCATGCCCAAGAATTATATATTCTCTTTTTTGGCCAAAAAAATTGTTCCCTTGAGCCTCACATAGCCACTGTCATTGGCCCGAAATTTTTTTTATAGTCAACTGATGTCTTCTAACTTTTCAAATACATGTGAACTTCCCGATTTTACTATTTGCTGTCAGACAATTATGTTCTTTTTATCTGAACAGTTATGTGTTGAGGGGGGGTGTCAGTGTAATTAACCCATATATACGCACATATGAATCTAACTATGGCATGCCCAAGGATTATATTTTCTATTTTTTGGCCAAAAAAATTGTTCCCTTGAGCCCCACATAGCCATTGTCATTGGCCCGAATTTTTTTTACAGTCAAGTGATGTCTTCTTCTAACTTTTCAAATACATGTGAACTTCCCAATTTTACTATTTGCCATCAGACAATTATGTTCTTTTTATCTGAACAGTTATGTGTTGTTCTCTCTTTTTATTTTTATTTTTTTACCAAGTCCTGAAATGTAAATATCCACAAACTTCTTTCTAAAGTCTATTTGACCATTTTTTCTAGAATCTTCTATCATAACATTCATGGGAAATTTGCCTTAAATGTGGTAAACAATAAATATTAGAAAATGAATTTTATGTAAAAAATTACTATGGAAGCTTAAAAATATTTATTTTAATATTTAAATGTCCTTTGTTTTTTGGTACAATGAAAGGGGAGGGGGAGTCGAACCCATAACTTCCTATTGAGGGACACTGGCCATTAATATTTAAATATCAAAACAACAGGTCTCATTTTAAGAATTCACCCTTAGGCCCCTAAAAAAATATTGGGTTGCCCATCTGTCTGTGTGTGTACCAAGCGTTGCAGTCAGTACTGCATTCAAAACATCTCTGTTTCCAAATTCTCTGTACTAATAATGGCAATTACTTGTTATATAGGGGAAACACATTCCATTATCTTCTTCATGGCTGTCATCATAAGCACCCCATGGATGGACTACGCCTTGTTTTCCCTCCTGCTGCAACAGCTGTCCTTTCTTTTCCGGTATGTGCCATTAATTCTGTTTCTTCCTTTGTACTTGTCATCGAATATATGACTTGACAATGTTTTCCTTGCTTAGTGTGGACAACATACATGTCCCACTCATTACTCGTTAGCACTGCAATATGTGGCTCTCTATTAAATGGTTTGGATAATTTGTTAATTGTGATCTATACAATCCGTTTAAATGTTTTATTGTCCTAATACCCCTGCTTCTATGCTGTCATGTGCTTACATTTGAGATGCTAACTTTTATTGCAGTTGTATGAATAGAAGTTAACCTAATATGGTAACATGTCCAGTTCAGATTACTTCCGGTTTAGATTACTCTGAAATATTTGGAGATTATTTGTATCGTTTGATTGCATTTGAGAATTTCTATTTACCTCTCTCTTCATGTGCAGCAGGTGGTTTAAGAAAATTACATAGAAGGCTCCAATACTTGCATATATTCTAGAACAAACTCCACTCTTTTGTGTGTGTGTGTGAGAGAGAGAGAGAGAGAGAGAGAGAGAGAGAGAGAGTGGACATGTCTTTACATCTGTCTCTGCCTATTCTAGAACTCAGTTGGATTGAGTTGCAACTAGTGCATCAAATTTAAATGGTTTATTGTGAATAAAATGAGTAGATCCTAAGGTTATGGGGGGAGGAGAAAAAAAAAAAGAAACTGAACTTATTGAAACTGCAACAAATAACACTTTTGAATGAACACAAGGATCTGAATCATATATGAACAAGCATAGATCTGTACAACATAGGTGTGTACTTGGCTTATTGTTAACTAATTTTTATATTGTGTCTGACTCATTGTATCTGTTGCTGCAAGGTCTGGAACATGATCAAACTTATATCTACTCCTACTACTACTCCTGCTTTGTTCGGAGGCGGTTTATTAGGTTATGTAATGTATGATGTCACCCATTACTATTTGCACCATGGACAACCAACAGGTCAAGTAACTCGACATCTTAAGGTAAGAGTTGTACTTGTTTACATTTTTGAGCGGTATTAAATAATCAAATACACAACTCATTTTCTTTCTAGTGAATCAAATGAACCAGTCAATCTTTAACAAATGATTGGTTGTACTTTTGCAGAAATATCACTTGAATCACCATTTCCGTATCCAGGACAAAGGCTTTGGTATTACTTCCTCGATATGGGACAAGGTGTTTGGAACACTACCTCAATCAAAAGCAGCGGGAAAGGGTAGATAATTTAATTAGCATTTGTTCATTGCAGTGTTTTAGTTGTTTGAACATATGTTTTTTCTTCCTTATCATTCTTTTACCGCTGGGGTGCTGCTTATCGATTCTATGGCATATTTTTGATAGTATTTGTTTCTGAAGTTTAGCATGTCTGGATGGTGTTGACTTGCCCTTTCTTCCAACCAAAAAAAAATGTATAAAATGAATTTATTGTCTTGGATTCAGTATTTATTTATGAATTCGCTCTTCTATTACGCTGTGTTGGAGGATTTGACGAGGGATTTGGAAAAGGAAAGAGAAAAGTTAGGTAAAATGTGAATAAAATATATTTACATTTCACCTAGTTTTACACACCTTTTCTGTTTCCCTTCCCAAATTCCCTTCCAAATCTCCCAACCAAACACAGAATTAGTCTTTTTGTTTAGCATTTTATTGTCAGGTTTATGTGTACTTACTTTTCCATGTTTGGAGGTAAATTACACTTTGACCCGATTTTTTATTATTTTTTTGTTCTCAGACTCTAAAGGAAAATAAAAAAACTATGTTAATTGTTTTCTTGTTTCCTCTTTTTCCAAGCTGCACATGTGAAATTATATAGGAAACTTGACTTGGGTGTAGAAAACGTTATGAACTTGAGTTTTATATAAGCTGCCAAGACTGGTTGAACAGAGAAATTTCTCTGTTTGGCAACAAAACTTTTCTCTTGAACAGTGAAATTCTCAAATTTTCATGGGGTGTTTTTTTTTTTTTGTAAAAATGTTTGTGCTCTTGCTATACAAATGTAGCCATGATATGCAATTATCATTACATTATTTGTTTGTAACAGAGGTTGAGGGCAGACAATACCCAACCCGACCCGAAACATCTTTATTCCTATTTGTAAACTGTCTTGTACAAATAAAATTTGCTTCAATGATATATATTATATTATGCTTCATAAAATCCCATTTCTACCCTCTCATTTGCTTAGTACCCATTTGTTTGTAATTATTTGTTTTATATAAGAAATATCGAAATTCGCATATTTTTGCTTTTCCAAAGAAGTGGGTCCTGAAAAGTGAGACTTTAATCCCACTTTCTCTTGCGCAATCTACAATGAGTGATCGATACCAGCACCTAATAGTTTTTTCTCTTGAAAATCTGACTTGTAAAGGGGTGTAAGAAGGCTTATTTCACATGGACAAGCCTATTATTGGACAACGGAGCTCGTAACATACCACCACGTAGCCGTGCCTCAGAATATTAAAAATAAAAAATAATGACATATAAATAGAAAATATATAGAAAATGATGTGGTAGCATTGTGAATCGCTTTAAAACAAAAACCTATCAACAATTGTTTGAGAATAAATTATGTTAATAATTTTTGGGCTAAAATATAAAATTAAAATAATTAGTATGTTGGGGATAAATTTTTTTTTTTTTTTAATTCTTTGACTTTTTAATTTTTTTTAAGTGACTTTTTCATCTTTTTCTAATAAAATAGTATTTTCCTGAAAAAAATCCAATACAACCTCTTGTTGGAGAAAGGAAACCCTTGTTCAAAAACAATTTTCAGTATTTTTTTAATAAAAAACCCCTAAAAAAATTATAAAAAAATCAAAATGTTATCTAAACATATGAGTGCTATTTAGATTCAATATTTGAATAATAAAATTCACACTTGGAATAAATTTCAATAAAAAAATTGTTTTTTAATAAAATTTTATACATTTCATGAGTACATGGATTTACCGATAAATCAATACCTACTATTGACTAAACAATTTTGCTGACCTCTAAAATCTAACTAGATATTCAGTTTTTGATTTCTAAGACCATCTCTAACCCAACCTCAAATGTTTTCACATTTGAATTTGATGAAAAAATTCACCTTTTGCTTCTTCAATCGAGTACTAAATATTTTATCAAATTCAAGATTTTTCAAGTCTTTCATTAAATTGAGGATGTATTTGCCTTTCATCAAATCATTGTTCATAACCATTGAGGCTACAGGTTATTTTCACCACTAGACAACCAGCCGGTTGTCTCCCTCGGATGACCACCTCCTTATAAAAATTTGCGAAAAAATTACACTAGCTGATCGTCTCTTGATTGTCCTCCTAGTCGATCAATGATTTGATAAAATCTCAAATCACCCCATTAGAACACACAATGTCAAATCAAGATTATATATCTATATATATCAAATTTAAGTGAAATTTGATGAAAAAATTGAGTAAGGCGTTGGAGATGCTCTAAGAGCATCTTCATCCAAACTTTCAAAATTTGGTATGCCAAATTTTTTTGAAGGCTTGAGTGGCAAATTGATGTATGCCAATTTGACATAAAAACTCTCCACCCAATATGTTAAATCTATTATTCTATTATTTTAAAAAGAAAATTATTTTATTAAATAGACTTAAAAAAAATAAAAATAAATTAAGTAAACTTAACATTTAACATCGACATAGAGTATGTTAAGTTCAACATATTAAAATTTGTGTCAAATGTCAACTCCGCATTTGGCATGTTTGTACTCCTACAAGGCTGCAATAGAAACATAAAAATCTAGCTTTGATATGTTAAAGCACATTATTTCTTGTATAACGCTATGAGATTAATGGGACACAACACAACACTCAATTTAAATATAATTTTTATTCCAATTTATTAATTCAAATACACATAACAAAATTGCTCCAAGGCTATATATATATATAATGCTTCATAACAACCCATTTCTACCCTCTCATTTCATACTAATTATTTGGTTGATCTAAACTACTACACTAATTTTAGTCTCAAATCACTCATAACCAGTCACATAAGGAAAAGTGAGACTAAAAATTTCATCTTTTTTAACTTTTTGAAGAGGTGGGTCCGGACAAATTAGAAGTTTCGTCTCACTTTTTCCTATATAGCCTACCATGAGTGACCTAATAGTTTCATCACCTAATAGTTTTTTCTCTTGAAAATCTAACTTGTAAGGGGTGTAAGAAGGCTTGTTTCGTATGAACATGCCTATTATCGGTAGTGCTACATGCACCAATTAATATATTGTATCAATATTATTTATGACATTATTATTGACCTCATTCATTATATAAATTATAAATACCAATTTTTTAAAATTATGCCACATTATCAATTAGTACACTAATTGATGCATATAGTATTATTTGCCTATTATTAGGCAATGGAGCTCGTAACATACCACCACAGAACCGATGTCTATGGTGCCTCAGAATACTAAAAATAAAAAATAATGCTATATAAATAAAAAATATATAGAAAATGATGTGGCAGCATTGTGAATCACTTTAAAACAAAAATCTATCAATAATTGTTTGAGAATAAATTATTTTAATAATTTTTTGATAATGTATATTGGGGATGATTTTTTAATTTTTTTTATGAAAAATGTGCAAAAAAAAAAAAAAAAAAAAGAAAGAAAAGAGAATTTTTGATCTTTTTATATAATCTATTGACCTTTTAATTTTTTTTAATCACTTTTTCATTTTTAATTAAAAGTGACTGTTCCCAAATGAGTGTGTATGTGGATTCTAATAAAATAGAATTTTCCTGAAAAATATCCAATACCACCTCTTGTTGGAGAAAGAAAACCCTTGTTCAAAAATAATTTCAAGTATCTTTTTTAATAAAAAAACCCTGAAAAAATTATAAAAAAATCAAAATGTTTTCTAAAAAATTGAGTGCGACATAGATTCAATATTTGAATAATAAAATTCACACTTGGAATAAATTTGAATAAAAAAATTGTTTTTTAATAAAATTTTAAACATTTCATGGGTATATATGGATTTACCGATAAATCAATACCTACTATAGACTAAACAATTTTGCTGACCTCTAAAATCTAAGGAGATATTCCAGTTTTTGATTTCTAAGACTATTTATATTAGTTGAATGCTCTCAAGTCCTTTATACATTTATTCTTCTATCATTTTTCTTCTCCTCCTCCTCCTCCTCCTCCTCTAGATTCTGACCCCTGATTTTCTTTTGAAAATGTCACAAGGGGAGAAATTATATGATGTTATGTATTATGATATTATTTGAGAACTAATCTGATGATTATGTATTTATAGTTTGATATCTTAGTCTCATATCATGTCTCTAATTAAAGTTTATTTATTACACATGTGCTACGCTATGTATTTAGAAATGAATTCAGGGAGCATGACTTGAGGGGAAGCTTTTCTTACTCCCAAATCAAATCAAAACATCATTGTGTGCCATCATCAAAAAGGAAAAGATTGTTAGACTTATTTATTTTGATAATTTATTTAATTATGTTTTTATTTTATTTGGAAGAGAAAAATATAATCAAAATTTATTTTAATAATTTATTTGAAAGAGAAAAATAGAATCAAAATTTATTTTGATGATTTATTTGAAAGAGAAAAATATAGTCAAAATTTATTTTGTCCCATTATTTCTCACCTAAATCTTTATCTTAAATGTTGTTAGAATGTATTTAATATTTGATTAAATTAGGAGTTCAAACAGCCCAAAAACAGAGGTTCAAACAGTCCAACACAACAGCAGTTCAAAAGGTTCAAGCGGAAGATATTCAAATTAGTAATAATGGAGTACAACGGCTATAAATTCAAATGAATACAACGATATAAATGGTTATAAGTTTCATTATATATACCAAAGCTTCTAATGTAAACAAGTTACAAAAAATTAAAAAATATTCTTTGATCTATAATCACTCACATCTATTCTCTGAAAAATTCTCTGAGGAGTGTTCTTTAATTTTTGTTTACATCATCTTTCAGAAATTATACACTGAGACGTATAGCGTTAAGCCCATCTTTCCTGTGTGAGGTTTACAGAAAAATCAAAGTTTCATTTTTATATCTATCTTCGAGAGATAATTCTTGTAGCTTTCTGTGAAAGCAAAAACACATTCTTTTTAACCTTGTAAGAGTGTAGTACACTCAGTGTTCTTGACTTAAAAAGTTTGTGTAAAATCCGTGGAGGATTGCTCCATTTTGAAAGAGGTTGCTAGCGCCCCATGAAGTTAGAGCATAGTGGAAAATCTCAAGTGAAGCTTGAGGAGTGGACGTAGTGTAACGACCCCAAAATGCGTATCAGAAATTATTCTTATTTAATTATGGATTAATGTGCTTTAGTTTCATGATATCTGTTTGAATGAAGAAATTATCTGTTGAGTTACGACTTTAAAATTGAAATTGCCGACCCACATGGGTTTAGAAACTGAAATTGAATACATGAATATGTTAGCGGGAAATTTTAGAGTCAATTGGGAAAGTTAATTGAAAATCTGATTTGTCTGATTCGTTAAGGTATGTTTGGGTGGTTAACTTTGCACTGCGCACTGCAAATTGAAAGTCTTAGAGGCTTCACAAACCAGATCGGAGTACATAATTATTATCAGTATAATTTTTAGAGTCATCTGTGAAGTTTAATTGAAAATTTATTTTGTTTGATTCGCTAAGGCTTGTTTGGCAAGCCCAAAAGGTAAAGACTTGTTTATATGTTATATAAATCTCTTTATGAACTCATCTCCTTATATATATTGAGTGGGGAATTCTAGAGAAAACCCAAGAAAGAGAGAAAGGAGGGGGAAGAAGAGAGACTCATCAAGGGGGAAGATTGAAGGAATTAAAATAGGGTTTGAGGCTAGAGCTCAAAGTATGTTCAATCTAACTAGGACATACTAATCTCTCTCTCTCTCTCTATTTGATTGGGAAGGAAATCTTTGCATTCATGCCAGTTAGGGTTACAACAAGAGCCTTGCTTATGGAATTTGGAAGCTTTGGTAGATGATCTTTGGGTTTAGGGGTTGTTTTGAGCTATGTTTCTTTGGCCCTACACATCTTAAGTTCATTCATATATCTGGATGTTTATAGAGATATATTGTGATAAACCAAGTATGGTTGAAATGTAAAGAATTTGAGATGTATATATATGAATTTAAGAGGAGTATAGATTGATTATGTTTATGATTCATGTTCCTTGTATTAGTATGCCATGATATTGAGCTAATTCTCCCTATCTTATACCTTGCAAGGGGTTTGGGTAATTGAGTTTTTGTCTAGATTTCGGATTGCCAAAACAGAGCAAACGACTGCACGTGCGGGGCTCGTGGCCGCACGTGCAGGGATCACAGTCGCACGTGCAGAAAACAAGGAAGAAGGGTCGAATTACAATGCTAAAAAGGCACGTGTGGCGCACCTGCCCACACGTGCGGCGGGGACTTCCGCATGTGCAGTTCAAGTTAGAAAATTCTGAAACTTTCTTTTGTTCTTCTTGACCCTCTGAATGTGTTGTTATGTCCGTTCGATGTTCCTGTAATGTGTTTAATTACATGAAACGTAACAAAAGGAATAATTAAGAATTAAAAAGAAACTAAGAATAGTGATGTGCTTAATGAATCGAATGCTTGAGAAATAAGAGGAAATTAAAGAGGAATGATTTACTTATGAGTTATGTGCTATGTGTAAGGCACATACCGGAGGAGACCATTGTTCACTCACATCACTGTGAGTAATAATAGTGTAATGATATATATGTTTGCTTTTGCATTTCTGTTTACGAATTATTATATCTTGATTATACTTGGCACGTTGGAATCATTGTGCTATGGTTTAGACATTCTTGATTGTCAATGGTATATTGAGATGAGTCATACTAGGATTCATGTATGTTTATTGGATACAAATTACGTTTATTGCAATGGAGAACGTTATGTGAATTGAGTTTTGATAAAAAGAATTAGATAATGGCATTGATATGGACCTAAGGTCGTTTTGTTCTATTGATGGGTTTGAGGCCATTATGATGTGAATTGTTTATGATAAATGGCCTTAAGGCCGAGGAAGATGGAGACATGCCGATGTTCTATCTACCTTACAATGATATGAATCATACATGATTAATGGCTCTAACGCCAAGGAAATTGGAGACATGCCGATGTTCTATCTTCCCTACATTGCTCTGGACAGCTGTCATTATGTTGGGCCTAAGGTCGTTTCATATGAAACATGGGCCCAAGGCCGTTCTGATATATGATTGGGCCTGAGGCCGTTCTGATATGTGATTGGGGCCGAGGCTGTTCTAATGTATGATTGGGCCTGAGGCTGTTCTGATATGTGATTGGGCCTGAGGCCGTTCTGACATACGATTGGGCCCGAGGCTGTTCTGATATATGATTACGTCCGAGGCCGTTTGGTAGATATGATCACGAATAATGTTGAGAAGGATGTAATGAGGAAGAGTACGATGTTATGCTTCTTTTGAATCTAGATTATTTACCTGATTCATTTCACTTTATTATTACTCATTAAGTTTCGCTTACTTTGTATTTTATCTGTATGTAGGTGATCAATCCAGAGACCATCCTTAGGTCAGCCACAGGAGTTCTTTTGTAAGCCTGCTAAGTCAAGCCACCGAGATGCGCCTCTGTGTTAAGGCTTTAACCTTGTATTGCTAGAATTTTATATTTACCTAAGTTTTATGTATATGTATGTGAGATCCTTATATATATATGTTTATTAGCGTGTTTATATTGTTTTAATTATTTTAGGTATCATGTATGCACAAGCTCAATGGACATTGCTATTTGATTTGCTTCCGCTTTAGGCCCTGATGTCACTTAAATATTTTGAAATTTTGTCTTTGAGGCCTAAGTACAAGCCGGTCATGGCCTAAACTTTTAGGGACAGGTTCGGGTTGTAACACGTAGGTCGAGTTGAAACCGAACCACTACAAATTTGTTTGCTTCTATCTCCCTTATCTCTTTATTTTATTTAAATTGCTGTAACTATATTTCACATTCTCATTGTGCTAAAATCATTAACTGACATAGTTGTTAGAACACTTGTTTTAATTATTTTTATTTCATTAACTATATTTATCTATTGTGCTAGTCATAATTTTTATTAGGGTATTATTAATTTTTAATTGTAAAAACTTAATTCACTCACCTCTTAGGTTGTCTTTTGGGTAACAAACCTGCCCATAAAGTTAAAATGATAATTATTTTTTACCCTTAAATGATAATTATTTTTTATTTTTTATTTCTTAACCAAATTAATTTTTAATTTTTTTAAAAAAATTACTAAAAATCAAACCATATATAGCCTAAGAATCTTTTGATAAGTCATTTCTTACGTTGGTAACTTATTTAATTATTTGTTAATTTTACGACATTTTTACCATCTAAGACCTGTTTGGTTAACCATTTCGTTTTAAGTTTTCAATTTATATTTACAAAAATTTTAAAAACTGTCATAAAAACTTGTTTGATAATTTTTTTAGTGTATAAATGGTTGTCTCAGTTTGTAAATTTGAGAAAAAAACGCAAATTCAAAAAATAAGTTTACATTAGTTTTTAAATGAAAATTTAAAAATTTTACTAACAAATTTTTTTTCAATTAATTTTTGTTTTCAATTAATTTTTTTTCCAATTAATTTTTTTTTTCGATTAATTTTTTTTCCAACTAATACTAACTAAGGGGATAATTGGCAATGCTACTTTAAACCTTAGGGAGGGGATTGTAATTTCTAAAATGTGAGGTGTGTCAATGTAATTTGCCTAGTAAGGGCAAAATTTGTATTTAAAAAATTAAATTACTGAGGGGGGAATCTGTAATGAAATTTCAAACTTCAAGAGGGGAGATGCAATTTCCAAAAGGTAAGAAGGGAAAACTCTAATAAACATAAATCTCAGAAGGTGTCAATATAATTTATCCAAAATTATTTTATTGAGTGGATTTAACATTTAACATCAACACAGAGTATGTTAAGTTTAACATATTTAGTTCATGTCAAATGTCAACTCCACATTTGGCATGAGCACGTTTGGGAAAGAGAGTTTGGGGCTTCTTTTTTTTTTGACTAAAATAACCACAAAAAATAAAATAGATGTTTTAGTCTAATAAGACAAAACATCACATCCAACTCATAATTATTACATTTTTTCTCTCACAAAAAAGTCAAAAAAATCAAAAAAACTAAAAACCCTTCCCAAATAAGACTTTTGAGCCCCAAATTAAAATTACCAAAAAACCAAAAAATTGAAAAACTAACCCACTTCCTAAACAAAACTTTGACTCCTACAAGGCTGCAATAGAAACATAAAAATCTAGCTTTGATATGTTAAAGCACATTATTTCTTGTATAACGCTATGAGATTAATGGCACATAACACAACACTCAATTTAAATATAATTTTTATTCCAATTTATTAATTCAAATACACATAATAAAATTGCTCCAAGGCTATATATATTATGCATCATAACAAACCATTTCTACCCTCTCATTTCATACTAATTATTCGGTTAATCTAAACTACTACAATAATTTTAGTTTCAAATCACTCATGTCACATGAAGAAAAATGAGACCAAAAGTTCCATCTTTTTTAACTTTTCGAAGAGGTGGGTTTGGAAAAATTAGAACTATCGTCTCACTTTTTCCTATATAGTCTATCATGAGCGACTGAATCCAAAACTGGTGGTCCCGACCACTTGACAAAATTTCTTCATTTTCACCCGTGATGGGATTTTCTACTTCCACCCTTCTTTTTTGATTTTGGAAGAAGTGGGATGCTTTGCTCATGTCTGAAGAAATTATCAGGATCAACCTTGGCCTTCACTTGCACCAATCTCTTGAAGTTGTTCTTGAAGTACTTGGCACCCCAAACACTTGCTTGCCGAAAAGTGGTCCCATTCTTGTTCACACCCAAATCAAGATCCCTATAATTGACATATGCTTCTCTTGGAGACTTAGAAACATAACTAGCCATGTAATCATAAAGACTTCTAATCCAATCAATGTGCTTTGCATCTGAGCCTTTAGTTTGATCTCCCCAACTTGTCACATACATGACCTTAAACAATATGCCTTTTCTATGAGGGAAAGGAATTGCAGACTCTGAAATCTTACCCATCATTCCACCATAAGGGTTGAATATCACAATTGGATTATCTTCTTGCAATAGTCTCTTCCATAGCCCTTCAAGCCCATTTTGAGGAATGGGTTGTCTCACAAAATCTGATTTGGCCTTGAAATAGTTCTTGAATGTTGGTTTCCCTTGAAGAAGGACCTCCGGAGGGACATTGGCAGGGTACTGAGCGATGTAAAGCACCGATTTGAGCCAACTCATTTCGGTACAATCTTGTTTCTGTAAACCCAATTCAGGGAAGCTTTGAGTCATCACTTGGAGCAACTGATTAGCTCTGCCAAGAAAAAGGGCATTGTAGGAAGTTGCAATAGTCCTCTGGCCTTTTTTGGTGGAGTTGACCGGTGTTATGATGACTCTGATGAAGAGATTTTCATCAAGGTTGGGTGCAACTTGTTGCCATTTATAGAGGATCTTCGTCGCGCCTTGTTCTAAGGTCTTTGTAACTGTAAAAACTGTCACCGTGGCGGGTACAGGAACCAAATTTATCTTCCATGAAAGAATAACCCCAAAACTCGCTCCTCCGCCTCCTCTAATGGCCCAAAACATATCTTCTCCCATTGTTTGTCTATTGAGAATTGTCCCATTAGCATTAATGACCCGAGCATCGATGACATTGTCAGCTCCAAGGCCATATTTTCTCATCATGGAACCATATGCCCCGCCTGTGATGTGCCCACCGATGCCTAAACTCGTGCATAGGCCAGCCGGGAAGCCATAGACTTTGCTTTTCTCCGCGATTCTATAGTAAACTTCACCAATCGTTGCACCGGCCTCAACCCAAGCGCTTTTGCCCTTTATGTCAACATTGATGGACCGGAGTTTTGACAGGTCGACAATGATGAATGGTGATTCTATTTGTGACACGTAAGAAACGGCTTCGTAGTCATGGCCCCCACTCCGGACTCGGTGGTGGATTTGGAGTTGTTTCGCGCAAATGACAGCGGATTGGACTTCGGATTCGGATAGTGGTGTGAAGATCAGCTCAGGTTTTGGGACCAATGGCTCCAAGTACCTGAGGTTTTGGGCAGTGGATTGTAGGAGGGGAGTGAATGAAGGGTTTTTTGGTGTGTAAAAGGCTGTGGAGAGTGGTGTAGAGGGAGGAGATTTTTGAGAAAGGCATTTGTAAAAATTATCTTGCAGTGAATCTGAAGCAGCCCATGAAGCTGATAACAAGAGAACAAGTAAAGAAAACAATATGGAGGATGAGCTTGAAAACTCCATATCTGTTTTCTTTGTTTTCTTGTTTTTGTTTTGTGTTCAATTGGGATTGAGTCAGTTGTGGTATTTATGGACTTGATGGGGCGGTGTCTGATGACTCCCGTGTGTAACATTGCCAAAATTGCGTGTTGAAAGAGTTGAATCTTTGTGTGGGTAAGAATGAGCTCTAGAACAGTTTCCAATTTCTAATGGTCCAATTTTAAACCCCCCTAAATCAATTTGACTTATTTCAAAATCAATCACAGAATCATACATAAATATATCAGCAATGCTAAGTATCATGAAAAACCTTTCATGAAAATAATTATGAAAGTTTTGTGACCATTGGATTACACTTAGAATGAAATATCACACACTAATCAAGGTAATCTAAGGATCATAACTCTTTCATGATTATTTTCATGAGAAAATTTTCATGATCCCTAACTTTTCTTTAAATATATATATGAACATGTAAGATTTTTTTAAAAAATAGATCCCATTGATAAATTCCGTGAAATATTATCTATTCAAGTGTATTCTATATTTAATTCTATAATCGGTTTCTATTCATAAAATGAATAAGAAATTTTGTGGATTTCCACCTAAAAGGAATTTTGTGTATTTCCACCTAACCGCAAAGCTTGACTTGTTAAAATTGTCCCACTAGCATTGTGACTTTGAGTTTCATGAAAGTGAGAGATGGCTACTTCTTAGAGTTGAATCTTTGTGGGAAACTGCCTAACAAATCATGAATTCTAGAATTTGTTCCCATTCTAAGTTTTGTGCCCCTTTTGAGGGTTAAATCAAACTACAATGCATTGTACTTAAAATATTGGGTAAATTTTTTTATGTACATATCATTTTCTAAATCAAATTGAGATGGTCTAAATTAAGTCTATGAAATCGAATTTTTTAATTTTATGATCAATAGGTGTGATATAAATCCTTGAGTAGAGCTGGAGGACATCCAAAAACTTATTTTACAGTGTTGAACTTGTTATTAGATGTTGTGAGATAATAATATAATTGATGTTCATTGTAGCCATTTTATTAATTCTGATCCATGATGATGGCCAATGTTTGAAAATCAACTTGCATAGGAAGGACATCTAAAAAATAGAATATCACATGCTCTATAGTTAAGCTTCATAATAGTCCAATCTACCGACACTAACCCTTAATGATAACTTCTTGTTTTTTTTGTTTTGATTTTTTTTTACGCGAAACTCCTAAGATCGGATAAATGAAACCTATTATTATTAGCCTATTAGCCTATATTCATACATTCGTATATCCTTAGGTAGAATTTATTCTAAAAAATCAACTTATAAAGAGAAGTAGCCTAAAAACTTATTTCGCTTTACCAAACCTATTATTTTTGAGCAATGTGAAATCAGAACCCACCAACCGACATTGAAGACAATCCACTATATATTGACAACAAACCATTAAGGATAGCTCAGTCTTCAAATCAAATTTTAGAGGAGAGGGTACCTAGGAAATTTATTTCACATGAGCAAGATGTGAAATCATAACATATCACGATGCTTCATGACGTGTACCATCAGTGACGGAGTTAAGAAAATAAATTAGAAGGGGTATTTATTAATTATAATATTAAAAATATTTATAAAAATATTTCATATAAATTTTTATGATTGACTTCAAGAAATTAAAAAAAAAAAAATCAGTGTATTTGATTTGAGTTTTTTAAATTAAATTTTTTGAAAATTAAGTTTTTTATTTTTGTTTTTATTTTTAATTTTGTTTTTAGTGAATATTTTTAAAATTTTAAGCAATTTTTTTTTTTACTTTTTTAGATACATCATGTATCTAAAAAAAATAAAATATTTATGAAAAAATATTTTTAAAAAGTAATAAATACATAAAAATACGAAAAATGTACTACTTTTTTTTTTTTTTTTTTTTTATATTTTGGTATTTAGTGAATTTTTTAAAGTTTTTTTTCACAAAAATTATACTTTTAAGTGTATTTATGTTAGGTGTATCTAAAAATTAAAAAAATTGCTTAAAATATTAAAAAAATTCACTAAAAAAAAAAAATACGAAAAACAAAAAAGTAGAATTTTTTGAAAAGTATTTTTAAAAAACTCAAATCAAACAAAGTGAATATGTTATTTGTAATTAGTGCATCATGGACAATATTAAAAAAAGTCATGGATATATAGTTTTAAATTAAATTATGTAATGATAAAGTAATTTTTTTTATACAAAATATGCCTAAAAATTTAATATAATAATCATACCATGTCATCATTGACATGTGATATTACAAACTAATAGTAAAGAAACATATGGATGATGACCCTTACATATTAAATGTAACTAACAATTCAATAAATTTTATATTTTTATTGAGATTAATTATATTTGTATGTCAATAATGATAGAGATCACCATTATATTAAAATTTTCATAGATAATAATATCGCAGTCTATTTATTTTCAATCAAAACAATCATTATTGTTTTTATAATTTTAAAAATATCATTTACATTTTACTTTAAATAATATTTTTATAATTTTTTTATATAAAATATTTCCTTTATGTTTGTCGAAAAGAAAAAAAAAAATTTCAAAACTCAGGGACACGTGAACCCTGCCCCTTCTTCCCTCCGTCCCTGTGTACCATAGCCCATGATGGTGACCCATTATGCAAACCGAAGGAAAATAAATACAAAAATATTTTGGAGTTTTAATTTATAAGTTCTAAGAGTGGTAATGTATATGTGGAATCTGCCTGATGTGATGTTTTGATTATTTTGTTTTTTTAAAAACTTTTCATTTCACTAGAACTCAATTAGAGATATAGTTTTAGAGGAATATATCATTGTTGAAATAAATAAATAATGCATTCAACAGCATATTTGACGAGAAACAATAGTATTACATGTATTAATTGATATATTAATTAGTGTATTAACATATGTTATAATATTGTAATTTTAAAACTTTGACCCATCTCCATTATAGAAATTTCAAAGACTCAATACCAATAAAATTATGATATATCATTTATTAGTACATTAATTAGTATATCAATTAATACGTGTACCTTTATTGGTAAAGAAATAGATAAATAATCAATGCAATAAATAAATAATTAATGCATTCAACAACACCTTTGATGAGAAATAAATAAATAATTAATGCACTTAACAACATATTTGAAGTACTCATTTCATTCCAAAATAATAGTCTCTTTTGAACAGTTTAACTTTTTTTAGTAGTATAATTATTACACTTTAAAAATATTAATTTTTTAAAATTACCCTTTGATAATATATTTTTTTAAGAATATCAATTGTCATAATTATACTTTTTGTGTTGTTAATGAATTAAAAAAATGAAAAACAAGAAATTCATATTATTTTGATTTTTGAAAAGAGACTAATATTTTGAAATAATAAAAAATAGAATAAGAAACTAATATTTTGGGATAATAAAATATCTGAAAATATTTGGTTGCCTTTTTTTTTTTTTAGATGGTTAAATATTTGGTTGCCTTAAATGTTAGCGTTTCGCTATTAGGGGTTGCCTTAAATGTTGGTGCTGCTATTGGTTGCCTTAAATGTTGGTGTTTTGCTATTGGGGGATGCCTTAAATGTTGGTGTTGCTGTTAGGTTTTGTTAAGGGTGAGTAATTTGCGGATGTTGATAAGGTATGTGTCGTGATATTTTTATATCAGTAATGTTTGGGATTATGAAAAATATATGTGTCGTGATATTTTTATATCAGTAATGTTAGGAATCATGAAAAATATATTATGAATATTATCATCTCAACCTTTAGATTACCCACACAATAAAACACCACACACTAATCAAGGCTAATCAAGGGATGAAAAATTTTCATGATGTATTTCATGATATATTTTTCATGATCCCTAACATTACTCTTTTTATATAGATAAGGTATCTATATTGGGTGTTTAAAAAATAATAAATGACATATATATTTTTGATTGGTAGAAGATAGTGTCACGTGACACTTTATTGACATAGAAAATTTTTCATTACACTTTGCTTGGTTACAATTTTTCAAAAACACTTTTTAGAAAATTCTACTTTCTTATTTTTCGTGTTTTTTTTGTTTTTACTAAATTTTTTTTAATATTTTAAGAATTTTTTTTTTTACTTTTTAGACATACCTAACATAAATATATGTAAAAAGTAAAAAATTTGTGAAAAAAATATTTTAAAAATTCACTAAATGCCAAATATATATATATATATATATAAAAAACGAGAATTCAGTAAATTTTTTATATTTTTATGTATTTATTAATTTTTTAAAATATTTTTTCACAAAATTTTTATTTTTTAGATACATCTAAGTAAGTAAGGTGCATCTAAAAAAGTAAAAAAAATGTTTAAAATTTAAAAAATATTCACTAAAAATAAAAAAAACTCAGTTTTCAAAAAATTTAATCCAAAAAACGCAAACCAAACACACTGATTTAATTTTATTTGTATTGAAAATTGTAAAAACTCTTAAAGTTGTTAGGATTAAGACTTTTTTTGTTATGTACTTCTTTTGGGAAGTGGGTTAAAAGTCACCTTTCAACTTTTAATTCATTTTAGATCACATCACCTCTCACATTTTTTATACGTTTTTTTCAAAAAAAAATCAAAAAAAAAAAAACCTAAAAAGTTAGCTTTTAACCATCTTTCAAAAATTAAAATACTCCTTTTATATTTTCTTCAATTTCATCTTTGTTTATTTACAAAGAAACAGATGATAGAAAATGAAAATGATAGAAAGTGAAGTGAAAGAAAGGAAAAAGAAATGAAAATTTATTTTCTTGCATGCATTTGAATAGATGAAAAATTTTGTAAGAAAATGATGGGAAAAAAAATATAGGGAGTTGTGGAAAGAAACATGGAAAAAAAAGAAAACAAAATAAACCTTGTCAAGATTTATGAGAAAAAAAATAAATTTTCTTGTGTATTTTGCAAGAAATTATTAGCCTAATTAACAAACTAATTTGAGTTATATAAAATTTTTTAGTTTCCATTACTTTTTAGGACTCTCTATCTAAACAAACATATAATTTTTTTTTTTTTTTAAATTTTTCTTCCACTTTCTTGTATTATCTATCTAACCAAACCAAGCCTTGATTTTCCTTCTATTATTTTATTTCATTATATTTATAACTCTCTTCCTTTTTTTTTTTTTTTTAATTTGCAACACATACAATGATTATATAATTCTAAATAATTAATTTTTATTTTTTGATTTATTATTTTTTGAAATAAATTAAAATTCATTTTTATTTTAATTTTTTATTATAACTTTACGACATCAATGAATTTTTTATTTTTTTTTATTATGACATTATAGCATTAATAAATAGAAATCTAATTGTAAGTGAAATTGTTTCGACATAAATGAGCTTTCAAATGAAGAAAAAATATTATTTTATGTGAGTTATAAATTTATTTTTTTATTTATAATGAAATATTAATATTTTTTGTTTTTTAAGGAGGGTACTATTATTTTATTTTATTATATTTTTATTGTTTTTAATTTATAATGCAATAGGAGCTTATACATATTTTACTTTATATATTTTTTAATTTTGATTAACTATACATGGTTTTATTTATTTGAACTAACACTACACATTAATATTTGAATATTTTAAATAAGTCAATTTCATTATTCTAAAAATGAGGGCAGTTTTGTCCATGAAGAAAAGTGTCTTGTTTTTGAAAATCACAATATTTATTTTTATATTTTTTCCATACAAATAGAGGTAGTTATAATCATTAATTATATTTTTAATATGTCCTTAGAGCACATATTAACAAGACCCTTGCTCTTATCCTTGTGTCCCATTTTGTTAGTAATTTTGGGAGTTTTAATTTTTAAGGAGATATGCAATTAATGAATTTCAATTCAAATTTGAAAGCATTAATTCCAACAATGTCTTCTTCTTTGTCTTTTTAAAATATATTTTTTGAAAAATTGGGCATCTCTTGAGAGAATTTGAGGGCACGTGATGATGCCCACAATGAGTTCTGTTTTGATTTGAACTCTTTATTTATAAAGCTTTTAATATATATCATTCATTAAAAAAATTAAATTCATATGATTTATAATATTTTTATTTATCGCATTAGTCTTGAAAAAATAAACAGTAAATATGTAAACTATTTTCGATGATTGATATTTTAAAAGGTAAAAACAGATACATCAACCAGGTTCAACTGAAGAGTAAAAAATTTATGTGGCATTTGGCATATATATGGTAAACTGAATGCCAATTATTTTTCTTTGATTTATTTATTCTGTGAACCCACCAAAAAAAAAAAAAAACCCGTAAGTTAAAGTAAATTTGACATTTGAATATGACAATGCTAAAGTAAAAATAGAATAAAATAATAATTAGCATATTAAATGGATAACTTTTTTGCAGAAATGTAAAATTTATATATGTTAATTTGTCATTTAAGATTTCAAAAAATTTTGACATACTAATTTTTAAAAGTTTTGATAGAGATGCTTTAATTCTAAGTACTCCCCCCACCCCTCAACCCCAAAAAAAATTGTTTAGTTTGATTTTCAGAATCTATTTTTAATTTTTTTTTTTCTAAAAATATAGAGGTTAATTCATTGAAAGAAATGAAAAATTAAAACACTTGTCATTTTTATGTAGTTATATCTTTTTATAAGGAAGAACTAATTTTTAAAAATTTAAAAATATTTTTTGATATTTATTTTTCTCAAACTAATTTCAGTTTTTATAAAAAAAAAATCAAAAAATAGTTTCAAAAAATCAAACCAAATATGGTTAATGTGTAATTCAATTTGGTTTTTGTAGAATGGAATTTTTCTTTTAGAATGATTTTTTTTTTTTTTTTTTAATGGTGACCATGAGACCGCGTTTAGAATGAATTATTGAACAAAAATTCTATTCCAATTTCATGGGTACATAGACTTTAATGGCAAATTAATAAATAAATACCACTATTGACTAAACAATATTGTTGACTTTGAATGTTCCAAGCAAACAGGAGAATTCTATTATAAGCGCTTTCATATTTTATGTACATTTAGTTATATTTAATTATAATAATTTTTTTTAATTATAATATTATTTTAAAATATTTGATTATGAATTTTTTGCATTTAGTTATAATTTTTTTTAATTATAACTTAAAAATATATAATTATATTATTTTCTTTTATAATTATAATATGTATAAAAATGCGTACATAATCTTTTCAAAATAAATATTATGAGACTTTGATTTCTAAGAGTCAAAATGTACTTATTCTCTCCTCAGACTTTAAGTGTCATTTCAAGGAAGTTTGGGATTATGCGAATCCGGTTCTCATTCATTTAATCTTACCGTTATTTATGGCTGAATTTGAAACTTGACTCCCACTTTGACTAAAAAAGTATTTTTATCATTAATTATCAGTTGTGAATTGACTGTATATACTATTTAAAACATTTTTATTTGAGTGATATTTTACATAAGCCATACGTAATTCATTATATACGTTCACACCCCATTTATATAAATTTTGATCATTTTAATTTTATTAGAAGAGAGATTATTATAATTATATTAAATTTTTTTATTATAATTTTCTGAACATAAAAAACAATTAGTGTAATCTATCCTATGTTCCTTATATAAATCTATATTGACCCACTTGACAAGTTCAGTTCATATATATATATATATATATTTTTTTTTGAGTTTAAACTTTTTGCATGTAAGACACGGTATCCGTTATATAAGTGGTATTTTGAAAAGTTAGTAAAAAAATTAATTTTTTAATTTTTTGACTTTTTTGATAATTTTTTTGACAAAAAATTAAATTATTTTGGATAAAAAAGCTAACTTGTTTTAGCTAAAAAAGCTAAAATGTGTTCCCAAAAACCCCTAAATCTATTTTGACCCACTTGACAAGTTCAACTTATATATTTTTTAATTTTTTTTTTGGGTTTAAACTTTTTGCATGTAAGATACGGCATCCGTTATATAAATCCATTTTGACCCACTTGACAAGTTCAACTTATATATTTTTTAATTTTTTTTTGGGTTTAAACTTTTTGCATGTAAGATACGGCATCCATTATATAAATCCATTTTGACCCACTTGACAAGATCAACTCATATAATTTTTAATTTTTAATTTTTTTGGGGATTTAAACTTTTTGCATGTAAGATATAGTAACCATTACATAATATATAAAGTCGTTACATAATGCATGAAATTTTTTTAAGATCTAAATATTACTCGTGAATTTTCTTTTTATGACATAAATAGGGGTGTAAAAATGGCCCGAGATTCGTAGGCGGCCTGAGGTTGGCCCGACCTATTTCGGCCCAGTTAGGCTCGAGCCCAGCTCAGTACCTTGGGCCTGAGCCCTCTATTTTCCAGACCCGACCCATTGGCCCAGCCCGACCCACATGATGGTCAAATTTCAAAAAATAAAAATAAAAAACAACTTGTAATGGTTAAATAATTAAAAAAATATAAAATATAGAATAAATAAAATAAATAAAAGATCGATCTTGCAAAAAAAAAAAATAAATAAATAAAAACAAAACAAAACAACACAACAGTCAATGTCATTTCCTTGCAATGAATGAATAATAATAATAAAAAAGAATATATACTTCAACCTGTTACCTAAAAAGCAACCTAAAAGGGGGTGAATTAGGTTCTACAAATTAAAATAAATAATTCCCAATAAAAATTACAAACTAATACATCAATTAGAACAGTAGGAAAAACAGATAATTATCACAAATAATATCAAATAAACATGGTAGTGTAAGCAAGAGCTCTGTTGCTCTGTATGTATAGCAGAGCTCAGTGCTCTGTCTGACATGGCCCATTCCTTCTTCCCGTTGAGGAGATAAGATGGTGATGGGTGAGAATGTTATAAAATTCATTGCTTAGAAGTTGTCTCTAACCCATGTGAATTTTGTCGTTGGAAAATGGCTACGAATTAGCTAGCCATTGCGATGTTAAACTTTGAAAATTAGCCATTGTAGCACAGAATAGTCGTCCACCCGGATCTCCCAGATGAAGTTTTGCTCTTGGTGGTCATTTGTCCGGATGTCCCCCCAGATGTCCTCCTGGATGTCTGGTCAAGTCTCGGTTGTGAAGGATGACTGCCGTGGTCGTCAAGTATACTGCTATTTTGACTGCCAGAGCGAAGTAGAACTAAACTACAGCATCGGTCATTTTCCCGGACGTTTGGTTGGACGATCGCCAAGCCAAATTTCCTTTCTCTACCCTGCCAAAAACCTATCCAGTTGGCCAATATATTTGTCAGACTGCCAAAAGACCTGTTCGGCCGACCAAAGGCCTTTGCAGCCTGCCAACTTTTTTTCTTGTAGTTCTGGAGATGTTTTGCAACTGTTTTGGGCCTATTTTGGTCTTGGAATATATATGTTTTACATTATTTAAGCCTTCAAAGAGATAGATTAATTGATATGGATAAATTTGTTTTGGGCCTGTTTTGGTCTTGAAATATATCTGTTTTCCACATCATCACCCTTTCACTTTGCAATGAATAATAAATATGAATGAAAAAAAAAAAAAATCCAAACGGTCATATTACTGTTTACTACAACGGTAATATATATATATATATAAATTTACTTCACTCTTTTAAACTACTATAAATATCCTCCATTTTTCAAAATAAATCTCACTTTCTTAAACTCTCTCAATCTGTCTTAAACTCTTAATCTCTCTTAACTCTAAATTAATTTTGAAGTGTTATCCCTAAGTGACAACTACAATTGTGCAACAAGAAACTTTTATTAGAAGAAGTTAATTTCTGTATCACATTCGCCAGTTGGTAACATTAATTAGTTTAATTAAATTTATTACCTACTCATTTTTTTATTAATTATTTGTGCACATATAGTAATTATTATTTTTTACTCATTGTATTTACATATTATTTAAATTAATTATTAATTTTTATATATTGTTTTACTTACATTACTATGGATCCTAATATTCCTAATGTTTATGTCGATGTTGATACAGATACTATATAACATGAATCTGTTGATTCTCCTTCTAATATCCCTCTTCCAACAGTTAGATTATCATATAAGGGCATATTTAGTACTGTTTGAAAACATTTTGAAAAAATATCTATAAATAATCATGATAGTACAGTTATATTTAAAGCAAAATGTAAATATTGTGCACATTTACTTAGTGCTACATTTGCAGGGGGTACTAGTTATCTAAAAATGTATGCTAACAAACATTTACAAAGTCAACAACCTGATATTAAAAATCAAATGCAATCAGGGGTTTCATCAACTGGTAATTTATAAACATTTTCATATGATCCTATACGTGCACAAAATTTTGTAGTTGATTATATTATTAAAAAAAATAACTTTTTACTACTAGTGAATGTCCCAATTTTACCGAAATAATTAACGAAAGTTTAGCATCGCAATATCAAAATTTTTCAAGAAATATTACTAGAAACAGGATTTTAAGGAAATTTGAGGATATTAAAAATGAATTATTTGACATCTTTAAAATTTTGAATGGAAGAGTTTGTTTAACATTTGATTTGTGGTCAAATAATGATTTTGAATATCAATGTATCACTGCATATTTTATTGATAATGACTGAAAATTAAATAAAAAAAATTATTATATTTAAATTAGTTGAACTTCCATATACTGGTCATTCGCTTGGTGTATAAATAAGAAATGTATTATATGAGTGGGTTTTACAAAATAAAATATTTACGATTAATTTATATAATGCAGTATATTCTGATCAAACTGTAGCCCATTTAAAATAAACTTTACAATTACTTGTTGATGGTAATTTATTTCATATTCGTTGTTATACCCATATTTTAAATTTGATTGTTAAAGAAGTTATCCATGTATACGAGACTTCTATACTTGTAATAAAAATGCAGTTGTTACTATTATATCTTCTACTAATCGAATTTCGGAATATAGAAAAATTTGTCAACGAGAAAATATGCCATTTAAAAAATTAATTTTGGATATAGATAGTAGGTGGAATTCAATGTATAATATGTTAAAAATAGCTTGTAAATAAAGAAGAGCAATATATTTATTTTTTCCAACAACATCAATAGGAGGAGTACTGACTACCACAAAACTTAATTGGCACCAAGTAGCCTTGTATAAAGATTTTTTAAAAGTTTTTGATATTTCAATAAAATTATTTTCTTATATATATATATATATATATTTCTACTTTACCATTTGTTTTACATATACTAGCAGAAATAATTAAATTTTGTAAAATATATGAGTAATGAATATTATGTAACCATTATTACTTCAATAAAAACAAAATTTGATAAATATTTTGATCATTTGTCTCATCTTTTAGGTTTAGCAATAATAATTGATCCTAGGTGTAAACAAATTGGTTTACAAGAATTTTTAGAACTTGTTTTCGTTGATCAAACACATTTTGCCCTTGTTATACAAACATACTACAGATTATTTGAAGAATACTGGGCAGCTGCATCTGTAAATATACCTACACACACTACACCAGCAGTTTCATCTCGAGGCTGGAGATTAAGTATTTTTTCAGTAATAAAAAGTAGAAGAATATCTCAACATACAAGCGTAAGTAGTTCTGAATTACAACGTTATTTGAAAAGCTTGTCAATGGATGATTCCGATGATTTTGGAATGATGGAAACAAAATGAAATTATGTGGCCTGTGGTTTCACAGATGGCCAGTGTAACGCTCCAAGAAAAATACATAATTGAAGTACATTAACCACCGCTCTTTATGATAACAGAAGTAGTTCTCTAACATTTGAATACATGATCATAAGGTGTTTACAAAATAATTCCACATGCGGATATACATTCAATGACCTCGGTACATAAATCTATAGCATGTAAAATATCTAGTTAAAATAAATAAACGCCCTCAAGGGGTTACAAAGTTCAAGGCTTAAACCTGGTTACACAAAATGGTTGCTCGGACCCATACAAGTATAGCCCTTAGCTTGCAAAAATTACAATTACAACAAAACAAGAGCCTTGTGCTCTCTCAACATATATATCCGTGCACTTAGTTTGGCGGAATCATGTCACGACCCAAACCCGGCCCTATGGGTTTAGTACCGTAACTGGCCAGTAATCCGAGATTACCACAGGCCTGCTAATCAGTAACACAGTTAAACAGAGTACAGGGCCTGGCGGAAGCCAATACAGTATATAAACAGTGTCCATTGAGCTGTGAAAACTGTATGCCAAAACATTTTTATGCATTCATACAATCCCAAAACAGTACGGTCTATGCATTCATTTACAAACATTTACAGTCGGTCGGTACAGGGATTTAATCCTTTGACAACAGTACAGTAAAACAGTGAACAGTCTATACAATGGTCCCACAACAGTACAAAACAGTGAGACAGATAGGGGGAGTACAAAAGACCCCAAAGCCATAGCATGGCAAAATCGGAACCTCGCTGTGAGGCACACAGGCTGGCTGACAAAACTGGGGACGGACCCGCGCTCCTAGCTCTGGTCCGGCTGCTGAGAACCTACATATATATATAAACAGTGAGCTAAAGCCCAGTGAATAACATAAGGTGTAAAGAGGTTATGAATGAATGTCCCTACAGTAATGAAATCAATTCTTTTAAGCAGTCGTTCAGTCTTGCAGTATTTCAGTCAAACAGTCATATGTGGTACATCCATTAGCCTATAAACAGTATGGTCCAAAGGACCGAGTCTTAACAGACCCAACAATAATGATGGCCATCAATCAGTATGGTTCCACAAGGAAACCGACAGAGCTCTGTAACAGTCAATAATAGTAGGTGCTAAGGATGCCACAATACAGTTCGGAAATAGGACATACATTCATTCGATAAATAATATCAGTTCAGTAAACAGTTCAGTAAACAGTATTCAAAAGATAACCACTTTGAACATATCTTTACACATCTGTTACTCACAGTGATTGGGCTATCAATAGCTAGAGCGCGTCCCCGTGAGCCAACCCTAAATAATAACAAGTTGAACACACTCTAAGTTTAACAATTGGGGAAGTACAGTAATTAACTTCTTACTATGCCTCGGTGTGTTCTGTATCTATAACTTCATTAAGATGCCCTAAACTAGGCCTAAGAATGCCTAGGATGGGATGAGGATGCAAAAATACACTTAGAAAGCAATTCCAGAATTTTTCAGAAAACAGAGCCTCCGCTCGAGCGCAGGTTTCCCCGCTCGAGCGGACAAGCCAATAAGGGTCCCCGCTCGAGCGTCAGCTTCCCCGCTCGAGCGGGATGATGCACAGTGCGAGATGCTGGATGCGCGATTTTCCCGCTCGAGCGTTAAAAGCCCCGCTCGAGCGGACTGTAAAACAATGCAAAGAAAATACTGGGAGCATGAATTCCCCGCTCGAGCGGCACTTCCCCCGCTCGAGCGGACGGCCAAATTCTGGAAAATCCAGATTCAACCTCTGAGTTTCAAACCAAGTTTTGATGCTCTAAATTCGATCCTCTTGGGCCCATTTTCTGGAAAACTCTTTCAAACACATAGAATAACAAGTTTTAAAGCTCAATTTAAGAAATCAAGGCCCAAGGGTGTTTCCATTAAACTCAATTTCAAACCAATTCCAAGAATCATGCTCAATCAAGACATGCATGAGTTTCAAACCAATTTCAATCTTCAAATCTTGCTCTCAAGAGCTCATTAGTTGGAAAACAAAGTGAAAACATGGACTAAAGCTTAGACATGAACATGCATGTACAATCAACCATGAATTCAACTCCAAATTCACTAATCTCTACATGCATGCAACAATGAAGCTCCAATTCAACATTCTTGAACTTCAAACATGGCAATGATGCATGAAACATGCAAGATGGAGCTTAAAGATGACAAGATGACAATGAATTCCTTACCCAGAGTGTTAATTTCAAGTCTAGCAAGCTAAATTTGACAATCAACCTTCAAGTCTTCAAGATTCAAGCTAGTTCCACAAGATGAGTTCAATCTTTTCTTAACTCTCACTCTCTCTCTCTTCTTGGTCGGTTGGGTGTGAGCAGAATGGCTGATCAAATTGTTGCATCTAAGTGTAAACAAGTCTCTAAGTGTGTGTGATGTAGTGGCCACTAAGTGGCAATAAGGTAATTACGTCCAAGTTTACCATTAACTCGTTTTTAATCTATTTTAATCATTCCTAATCGATTTTCAGATAAATATACCATAAAATCAGAAATATTCTACTGATTCTAAAACATCAAACGGTTTCTAAATCGGCCGCCGATAAGGCCTTCAATTAACAGTTCGAACATACGAATTCAAACAGATAGTCACACAATCAAACAGATGCAATATGCAATATAACAGACAAACTTATTCAATTTCAGTTTCGATTTCAATCAGCTCGTCCAATACTTCAGTTAATCCAATTATCAGTCATTAGCGATCCAGTTTAACAGTAATCAGTATATAATTCAGTGGTTATACGGTAATCAGTACGAGGGTTGTTACAGTCTCCCCTCCTTATAAGGAGTTTAGTCCTCTAAACTCGAGTTACCTTCATTCTGGAGGAATACAGGATCCAATGGGAACAAATCAAGATATCTTTTCATCATGTCATCTTCCCTTTCCCAAGTGGCATACACACCACCATGATTCTGCCAGTCAACTTTCACTAACGGAATCTCTTTGTTCCTCAATTTCTTGATCCGTCTGTTCACAATCTGTATAGGCCGTTCCTCGTAAGTGTAATCATCACTAAGCACTATCCGAGTAGGTTCAATCACATGAAACGGATCTCGAAGATAGTCTCTCAACATCGAAATGTGGAAGACGTTGTGCATATGCTCCATTTCAGGAGGAAGCGCAACTTGATACGCCACCGGATTGATTTTCTCAATAATCTGATACGGTCCGAAATACCGTGGCGCTAACTTGCCTTTGACTCCAAAACGAGTCTGGCCTTTCATTGGTGTCACTTTCACAAACACGTGATCACCCACTTCATACTCTCTGTCTCGTCTTCTGACGTCGGCATAACTTTTCTGTCGGCTCTGTGCGGTTTTCAGTCTTTGCTGTATTAGTTTTATCTTTTCAGTCGTTTCATACACAATCTCGGGCCCAAGCAATGGCCCATCTCCAACTTCTGCCCAGCAGATTGGAGATCTACACTTTCTGCCATACAATGCCTCGAAAGGCGCCATTCCAATACTCGAATGGTAGCTGTTGTTGTAGGCGAATTCAGCCAACGGCAAATGATTTTCCCAGTTTCCCTGAAAATCAAGGACACACATTCTCAGTAGATCCTCTAGAGTCTGGATGGTCCTTTCTGACTGGCCATCTGTCTGAGGATGATAGACACTACTCAGCCTCAATTCAGTACCCAATGCAGTCTGTAGGCTCTGCCAGAACCTCGATGTAAACTTCGAATCCCTGTCTGAAACAATAGACACAGGTACTCCGTGCAGTCTAACGATTTCATCAATATAAATAACAGCCAATTTATCTGCATTATAGATTGTCTTGACAGGTAGGAAGTGTGCAGATTTAGTCAGTCTATCAACAATAACCCAAATTGAATCCATACCTTTCCTGGAGCGAGGTAATCCGACGATAAAATCCATCGTGATATGCTCCCATTTCCACTCTGGTATAGACAGTGGTTGCAGTAAGCCTGCGGGTCGCTGATGTTCAGCTTTGACTTGTTGGCAATGAAGGCATTTGGACACAAAGTCAGCAATTTCCTTCTTCATTCCTGGCCACCAAAAATTTTGTTTCAAATCTTGATACATTTTCGTATTCCCCGGGTGAATCGAAAACTTCGAACTGTGGCCTTCTTGCAGAACTCTTCCTTTCAATTCAGTGTCACTCGGTACACACAGTCTATCTTGAAACTTCAGTACATTGTTCTCAAATTTGAATCCCGGTTTCGGTTTTGAATCCCTTTCTTCAATGATTTTCTTCAAGTAATCATCTAGTTGTTGTTTCTCTTTAATTTCTTCAATCAAGGCTGGTTGAGCAGAAATAGCAGCTATGGTTCCGCCTTGTTCTCTCAAAACAACTTCAATCTCAAATGTTTCAAGATCACGAAGCAATTCTTTCTGTCCAGTCAACAAACAGGCTAAGTTGGCAATTGACTTTCGGCTCAAGGCATCGGCAACGGTGTTGGCTTTCCCTGGATGATACAAAATCTGTAAATCATAATCTTTAATCAGTTCCAGCCATCTCCGCTGCCTCATATTCAGTTCCTTCTAAGTGAAAAAGTACTTTAGGCTCTTGTGGTCGGTATAGACTTCACATGCTGCTCCATACAAATAGTGACGCCAGATTTTCAACGCAAAAACCACTGCAGCAAGTTCGAGATCATGGGTTGGGTAATTCTTTTCATGCGGTCTCAACTGTCGGGAAGCATAGGCAATAACTTTTCCATTCTGCATTAAAACACACCCCAAACCCTTATGAGAAGCATCACTAAAAACAGTGTAATTATCTGTACCTGAAGGTAGAGTCAGAATCGGTGCAGTCACAAGTCTAGTTTTCAACTCCTGAAATGCTGATTCCCTTTGGTCAGTCCAGTCAAATGATGTCCCCTTCTGAGTCAATTGAGTCAGTGGTAAGGCAATTTTGAAGAAGTCTTTAACAAATCTTCTGTAGTATCTAGCCAGTCCCAAAAAGCTTCGGACTTCCGTCACATTTGTTGGTCTAGGCCAGTTCACTACGGCTTCAATTTTCTGTGGATCAACAGAAATTCCGTCTTTGCTAATAACATGTCCCAAAAACATAACATGGTCAAGCCAAAATTCGCACTTAGACAGTTTAGCATACAGTTTCTGTTCTCTTAGGGTCTGTAGGGCAAGTCTCAGATGATGTTCATGTTCTTCTACAGTCTTAGAATAGATCAATATGTCATCAATAAATACCACAATAAAATCATCCAGGTATGGTTTAAAAATTCTGTTCATGAGGTCCATAAATGCAGCAGGTGCATTCGTGACTCCAAATGGCATAACTAAAAATTCGTAGTGGCCATATCTCGTTCTAAAAGCAGTCTTAGCAATATCTTCCGGTTTTACCTTCAGTTGATGATACCCCGATCTGAGATCAATCTTGGAAAACACTTGTGCACCCTGTAACTGGTCAAATAAATCATCAATACGCGGTAATGGGTATTTATTCTTTACAGTTACCTTGTTCAATTCGCGGTAATCAATACACAGTCTCAGTGAGCCATCTTTCTTCTTCACAAACAAAACAGGTGCACCCCACGGTGAAGTACTGAGCCTGATAAACTTCTTGTCTAACAGTTCCTGCAATTGTACCTTCAGTTCTTTCAGTTCGGTTGGAGCCATTCTGTAGGGAGCTTTAGATAACGGCTGTGTACCCGGCACTACATCAACAGTAAACTCAATCTCCCTGTCAATCAAATCCCCTGGTAGATCATCTGGAAATACATCTGGGAATTCTCTAACTATAGGAATGCAATTCACATCAGTTTTAACATTATCAGTAGCAGATACAGTCAGTACAGAACACAGATATCCCTTACACCCCTTTCTAATCAGTTTGACAGCTTTTACAGAAGAAATCAGATATGGAGGAGGTACTACTCCGACTCCACTAAACACAAATTCGGGCAAACCCGGTGGACGGAAAACAACTTGCTTGGTCACACAATCGATAGTAGCATGATATTTTTGTAACCAGTCCATCCCCAATATCACATCAAAATGATCTATATTTAACGGTAGCAAATCAATAAACAAATACATGTCCCCAACAATAATCTCACAAGCAGGATACATATATGCACATGTCATGGATCCCCCAACAGGTGATGAGACAGCTAACAAGTAATTCATGGGTTCTAAGGGTCTATTCAATTTTCGTGAGAAAGCATGTGACACATAAGAATGTGTAGACCCCGAGTCAATCAATACATATGCATTTTGAGCACAAATAGAGAGGATACCTGACACAACGGTCTCGGTATTCTGAACGTCTCCCGGTACTAGGGCAAATACTCGGCCCTGCCTCATAGGCTCTTTCCCGGTAGTTTTGGGGTTAGGCTTCGGCGCTACATTTGATGCTGCTGCGCTTGGTGCAGCTTTACTACTAGCTGGTGGGGCTGAAGGGCAGTCTTTGATCCTGTGGCCCACTTTGCCACATCTGAAACAAGCTCCAGAAATCTGATAACAAACTCCCTTGTGCTTGTTGCCACATATAGAGCACGGTGGAGTAAACCCACTCCCTTGGCTGGGGCTAGTCATCGACCCCGTATTCTGTTTCTTGTTGGCTGGGTTATGCTTGCCTTTCTTAAATTTGAAACCCTGCCTTTTCCCTTGCCACTCAGTTGTTGGTGTCTCAGATTGTTTCACTGCTGCAATATTTATCTCGGCCATCAAAGCCCGGTCAAGAACACCCACAAAAGTTGGCATTTTCAAAACACTTATTCGATCCTGTATATTAGCAATAAGGCCTCCTTCAAATCTCCTGGCCTTCTTGTAATCGGTATCCACCATGTGTGGGGCATACCAAGCAAGTTCAGTAAATTGCTTCTCATACTCGGCAACGGACATCTTGCCCTGTCTCAGTTGTTCAAACTCGGTTACCTTTCTATCCCTGATGCACTGAGGAAAATATTTTTCAAAGAAGGACTCCTTGAACTGAGCCCAAGTCATTACAGTGTTTGCATCACGGGTCAACATCCACCACCTTCTAGCTTCTTCCTGCAGGGTAAAGGTGGCTAACAATACCTTGTGTGCTTCGGAGCACGGAAACACTTCGAACAGCTTTTCAGTTTCAAGGACCCATGCTTCAGCCTTTAGCGGTTCTAAGCCTCCCTGAAAGGACGGCGGTTTCATCTTGCTGAACTTATGAGTCAATGCAATGATATCCACATCATTAACATTCACATTCTGTACATTTGGAACTCTCAGAGTTGCGGCCGTGCGCCCTGCCTCCAGACTTCCGAATTCTCTTCTGTGCCTTGTCTCGGTTTGCGAACCAGACTCGGTTTTCTCTGTTTTCTTTCCTGAGGGAAGGGAGTGGTCCCGTAGATTATCTCCCGGTGGCCGTGAGCTACTTTTCGTGGCCGTAGGCCATTCTGCCCATTTCGGAGCCCGGTTCCCGGTTTTCGGGACCGTTAGGCCGTGTGCCTCGGCTCGGGACCGCCCAACTGTCTCCGAGTTCTCCGGTTTTTGGATTGCACCACTGTTTTATAGTTCCGAGGAACACTGGGGCCCCTGATGCCCACTTCGTGGCCGTATGCCACTTCCGGTGCTTACAGCCGGTTTTCGGGACCCTGAACTGCGCGGTTTAGGCCCCGAGCATTCATTTCGCATCCGTTATCTCCGGTTTTTGGCATGCACCTCTGTTTCATAGTTCCGAGGAACCCTGGGGCCCCTGATGCCCACTTCGTGGCTGTATGCCACTTCCGGTGCCTATAGCCGGTTTTCGGGACCCTAAACTGCGCGGTTTTGGTCCCAAGCATTCATTTTGCATCAGTTTTCTCTGATTTTTGGCAGGAACCTCTGTTTTATCATTCCGAGGGACACTGGGGTCGCAGATACCCACTTCGCTGCCGAACACCACTTCCGGCACCCGCAGCCCATTTTCGGGATCCCGAATTGCTCGGTTTTGGCCCCGAACGTTCATTTCTCATTGGTTTTTGTTCAAACTTGGCAGGTACCTCTGTTTCAACACCAGGAAGATCACTGGGGGGTGGGAGGCCAGCAATTATCCCAGATAACCAGTTTCGCTCCTCCGGATCCCGTTTTTCTCACTTCCGGGCCAATGTTGAACACCCTGGGGGTATTTTCTTCCAACCAAAGCTACATATCTGTGATCAGGGGACATGGGAGGACACTTTGGTATGGTGGTCGGCCAGAAATTGTTGGTTTCATTTTTGGGCCTCTCCTTCAAGCTCTATGTTGTGACTCATGGTTCAGTGTTGCCAAATTTCAACCTTGGATCCTTGTTCTACACATCTGGGAGGACACTTTGGTATGGTGGTCGGCCAGCAATTGTTGGTTTCATTTTTGGGCCTCTCCTTCAAGCTCTATGTTGTGACTCATGGTTCAGTGTTGCCCAATTCCAACCTTGGGGCCTTGTTCTACACATATGGGAGGGTACTTTGGTATGGTGGTCGGCCAGAGATTTTACTGTTCATTTTCTTGGGGTGGCCGGTCGGCTAGGCTGAGTGGCTGGCCGACCAGGTGGGGTGCCCGGCCGGCCACCTCCCAGAAATCTACCTGGCCGGCCAGCTTTCTGCTTTCCAGCTCTTTACAGCTGTCCGGATATTTTTGCCAAATATCTCCCCCATCCGGGGGATATTTTGGGAGGGAAAGCTTGGATGCTTTGCCCTCCCCTTTTACACCTTGTTTTGCCTATTTAAAGGAACCAAGGGCTCCTTTGCCTAGGTTACAAAATTTGTCTTCAAGAACACTTAAGCAAAAACCCTAATCTCCATAGCCAAAACCTTCAAAAAAGCTTCAAGTCTTGCTTGATTTCTTCACCAACACCTAGCCTCACCATTCCAACTTCGATTCCAGCAGCTAGGAAGTGAATTTCAGAGGTTGAGAAGCTACAAATCAAAGCCAAGAAGCAAAGAAAGACAAGTCTTCAAGGGTAAGTATTCAAAACCGACTTTTAGGGCTTTTTCTTGATCTTTTTTATACTCTAATTGGTTGAGAATTGGGGCTCCGACCCCTACTGGTTTTGTTCTCATATTGAGCCCCTCTACAACATTGTAGAAGGGCTCAACTTCATTTGGGATTTCTATATACTAGTTCCTTCAATATTCACCAAGTTTGTCACATTTTTGCATGCTAAAATTGACCTATTTGTGTTGGTTTTTAGGGGTCCGACCCCTACTTCTTTCTTGCTTATTTTGAGCCCCTCTACAACATTGTAGAGGAGCTCAACTTCATTTGGCCATTGTATCTACCACCTCCTTCAAATTTCATCAAGTGTGCCCATTTTTGCATGCAATTTTTGACCTATTTGTGTTTGTTTTTGGGACTTCGACCCCTACTGGTTTTAGTCTTTTTTTGACCCCCTTTACATGTTTCATGAAGAAGGTTTGGTCATTTGATGTATAGATTGCATGTCTTATGTTATACCCTTTTGTGGCTCCATTTTGCCTTCCATTTATAGCATGTTTGTCTTATGATTTAGAGGCTGCCATAAACTGAATATATGCTTATTTTTGGGCCATATTTCATGTTGTAGAAGAAAGTTTGTCCATTTGGTGTTTGTATATACCACCTCCCATTGTAATGCTCTTTTGGCCATTAATCTTGTATGATTTTGTTGCCATATCTATGTCTCCATTTTGGCCATGATTGTTACTGAAATATGCCATATTTGGGACTTCCTTGCTACTGTTATTGCTTCCATGATCATATTTTGCATGTATAACATGGCTATAGGCCATTTCGGGGCTTAATTTCACATTTTCGGGATGATTGCATGCTTCGGGTGTCGTTTCGAATTGTTTCGGGGCTGTTTCCCCCTTTATTTAGGTGCTGAAATATGGTTTGCATGTTTGCATGTCATTTCTTATGCTATTTGTATCATTTTTGCATTGCCTCGGTTTGCGTGCCCGTGTGCGCGCATTTCGAGGCACTTCATTTTTTATCCGTTGGCAGCCTATGTGAGTGCGGCTGAGGCCCTCTCATGTTGACGTGAGCCCAATCGGCATTTCGTATGCCTTTTTACGCATTCCTCGATTTGCGTGTCCGCGGGCACGCGTTTCGAGGCAGCTTTGTTTTTATCCGACGGCCTCCTATGTGAGTGAGCTGAGGCTCTCCCATGTTGGTGTAAGCCCATCGCGGCATTCCGTGTGCCATTTCATTGCATTTCATCATCGCCTCGGTTTGCGCGCCTGTGGGCACGCACTTCGAGGCACTTCGGTTTTATCCGATTTTCATCTTTCATCATCGCCTCGGTTTGCGCGCCTGTGGGCACGCACTTCGAGGCACTTCGGTTTTATCCGATTTTCATCTTTCATCAATGCCTCGGTTTGCGCGCCTGTGCGCACGCACTTCGAGGCACTTCAGTTTTATCCGATTTTCATCTGTCATCATCGCCTCGGTTTGCGTGCCTGTGGGCACGCACTTCGAGGCACTTCAGTTTTATCCGATTTTCATCTTTCATCATCGCCTCGGTTTGCGCGCCTGTGCGCACGCACTTCGAGGCACTTCAGTTTTATCCGATTTTCATCTTTCATCATCGCCTCGGTTCGCGCGCCTGTGGGCACGCACTTCGAGGCACTTCGGTTTTATCCGATTTTCATCTTTCATCATCGCCTCGGTTCGCGCGCCTGTGGGCACGCACTTCGAGGCACTTCAGTTTTACCCGATTTTCATCTTTTATCATTGCCTCAGTTTGCGCGCCTGTGGGCACGCACTTCGAGGCACTTCGGTTTTATCCGATTTTCTATTTCATCATCGTCTCGGTTCGCGTGCCTGTGGGCGCGCATTTTGAGGCACTTCGGTCTTATCCGATTTGTATCCCACATCATGACCTCAATTTGCGTGCCCGTATGCACGCATTTCGAGGCACACTCTGTTTTATCTGATTTGCATTCCGTGTGCCATTTCCTCGGATTGCGTGCTTGTGGGCACGCATTTCGAGGCATTTTATTTTAGTCTTATTACACATCGTATTTCATATCATCTCATGCTTGTATGTCATGACCTCGGTTTGCGTGTCCGTGGGCACGCATTTCGAGGCATCTCATTTTCATAGCATTGTGCATGCTATATCATATGTTAGTTGCATTTCATGCATATCATGCATATTGCACGGGAAACGAGGCACGTTTCGTACTCCGAGTAACGGAACGGGTCTCAATTCCCAAATCACCGACACTCCGGATTATCCATGATGGAGTTAGGTTTTGGTGTGGCATCCATCTACATTCATCCCAATATTGAGTTGTGCAAATCGGCTCCTCGGCCATCATGCATCGATATGCGTGATTGGTGGCGCGAGGATCGAGACATGCATATATTTGTGAAATACACTGCTATGCCCTTTTCCTGCTCTCCGTTGCAGCAAAAATGAAGAATTATCAGCTTTCCGGAATCTGACACGCAATTCGAGGAAAAGTGTGAACAGAGGCTAATTAGGGCATCCCGGTGGATTTCCGCGCCAAAGCAGCCCAACAGGCGGCATCTATCAGAAGCAAGGCAGTCCCTGGCTTGCATGCCAGTTTACCGCTTTTATCAATTAATTTGTTAATTAATTAGAAATTTGTAATATTCTTTTATTCGGACTATATTATTCGGACTGTATATTTATTCGGACCCTCTGTGCGAGGGCATAAATGTAATAAGGGTGTGTGAGTGTGATGTATGTCTTCCAACCCCCATTTCTTTCTCCCTTTTATTTACCCGCTTTGGATGGTTAGATATAGGGCATATTTCAATTAGCATACAGTATGACAACATGTTTGCATCATTCATCTGTATTGCATGCATCGGGCTCGGCGCATCATACAAATTGCATTTGTATTTCAATTCTAAGTTGAATACATGTTATTTGCAGCATTTCATATGCCATGTTAGAATAGCCGAGCCTGCTATAGTTGCATCTTTGCATGTGTTGCATTAGACATTCAGTATTTTTAGGATCATGCATGATTTCTAATCAGCTTTTGTTTTGGCTTGGAGTACTCTGTAAGTTTTATGCTTTAGCATCCTTACATGAGTGTGAGTGTTGCCATGATAGCATGCTTACCATGAGGCTACATGCTTATGTGATATAACTGCCTTGAATGCCTGTGGGTGGAGGTTGAGTTATTTGAATTGGAGCAATTCATCGACTGTTTGTTTTAAGCCCACTAGATAGTGGCAAAATCATGTTTTCTAAGCCCACCCGAGGGTGGCAAATCCGCATTTTAGCCTACCTGCGGGTAGCACCAGCACACCATTTTCAAACAAACAAACATGAAATGTTTTGTTCCAATTCAGACGACTCGGTCTATACTTGTTTGTTGCGAGCATCACATAGTAATCCTAGGCTAATAACCGGAATAAGAACTCACAATGTTTTCAAAAACAGATATCATGGTTAGTAGAGGCCGGTCTTTGACCGGGCGAGAGGGGGTGCTCACGATGTGACCTTCCCTAATCGTACCCAAGTTCCCGAACCAACTTTGGTGATGACGGACACGTGGCCTTTTGGCACCGAGTCAGGGTTTCCTAAATTTCCCATTTTAAAATATTTAGGTGGCGACTCTGTTATCTGGCAAAGCAGTCCATGTTTGGCACTTCTTTTCAAAAAATCTGTTTTCCTTCAAAACGATTTGCCGGATTTGGACTCTTTGGTTCAGATTTAGAACCGTAACAAAATCGAGTCCGAACTGTAGCGAGGTCCCTCGCGGGCTTGTTACAGTTTCTGGCGACTCTGCTGGGGATTTAGAGAACTTGACTCGAACTCATGATATCTGCTTTTGACTACGCTTGTGTGTTTCTTTGCATTGCATTTGCATTGGTGCGCCTAGGACACCGTGTTTGCCATCTGCTATTCCTGAGCGGTTTGCCGGAGGCTTGTCTTGTCAAGGCATGTCCATAAGGCTGACCGGTTACGGGCTCTGCCAGTATGGGAACACAAACCCCGGTTTTACCGGGGCACCTTTTTTGACCATTCGACCTAGTGCATATTCGGATCCATAGTGACCATTCCAAACTAGGACAGGTTGCTTACCCGTTTATAGGTTGTTTGAAGCCGCTGCGTGCGTAGTGAACCCCTAGTTCCTGACGAAATAGGACAGGGAAACCCTACCCCAACATAGGGGTGTTTTGGCTCTCACTTATCTGTTATGTGCTTGTTAGAGTGCGCCTCTACAGGGAATGCATGTATCAGTTTGAGTTTGGGCATCAGGCCTGCGGGCATCGGTTTATCAGTTTGGGTATCAGGCCTGCGGGCATCATTCAGAGTTTGAGAATCAGTTGTCCGCGGATATCAGATTCAGTTTATGAGAACAGTGATACAGGAACAAGGATCAGTGGTTGAGGACAGTGTATTTCCAGCTTATCCAAACTGTGTGTTGTATGCTCGACTGTGTGTTGTGTGTATTTAAATTTAAGCTGTTATGCTGCCCGTTTTTCTGGTCATTTATTTCCTTTTGCTTTATTATCTTTTTGCTAGGACAGTTTGTAGCACCATTGCTTCCGAGCCAGTCGATACTCCCCAAGCAATCTGGACACGAGGTCGCCGACTCAACCGATCCGAGGATCTAGTTGACGGACATCCAGTGTTTCACTCTCTACCCCCTGTTATTAGAAGGAGGCCGAGAAGGCACAGTATATCAGAGCACGGATCACCGGAACCGCAGTCTACTATAGTGTCAGATAGTCGGGTTGATATTCCTCTTTCTGCTATAGAGATACACCTGCCAGTTATTCAGATGGAACAACAGAACACAGCAATGGAGGCGATGATGCGCCAGATGAATGAAAGCATGAAACAAATGCAAGACGATGCTATCCGCCAGGCGGAATTTTCCAAACAGCAGGCCCTCGTCATGGCCCAACAGTCTGAGTTGATCACAAGATTACAGCAGCAGAACGCTGCCTCTGCTTCACACCAAGTCCCTCCTCCATTAGGGGCACAGCAGGTTCCTCCACCACCCGGGGCTCCATTACCTGAGCCGACATCTACGGGTCAAAATGCTCCTCCAAATCTGCAGAATACCCAAGCTACCCTCCCAAATCCACAAAATGCTCTGCCAAACCCACAAAACACCCAAGAGGACACGGGTCTTCCAACGGGGCTGGCTCCGCCCCCGCTTCTACCACAACTGTCCAAAAACATTACACAGACCTACCCGGACGCTCCATTTGAGTTCGAGGTAGACCAGACAGCTCTGAAATTGAGCAAGTTGGAGAAGCTCTTCAAAAAGTCTCAGGGGGTGAAGGCCATCCCAGATATTGAAGACGGTTATACTGATGTAGCCGTGACATTGCCGGACAGATTTAAGATGCCCCAGATCGATCGCTTTGATGGATCCGGAGACCTTATGGTTCACCTCCGGCTATTTTCAGACGTCTTAAGACCAATGGGCCTAACCCGACCGCAAAAGCTTTCTTTGTTCGGTCGAACCCTGTCGGGCGTGGCATCCACTTGGTATTCGAAGCTGGAAGATCAGGTGAAGATAAACTGGGATGAGATGGCCGAGGCCTTCGTGGCACAATATTCATACAACACGCAGATCGAGATCACAACTCGTGATCTCGAGACGACGAGGCAAGAGCCCAAAGAATCTTTCTCTGACTTTGTCACCCGGTGGAGGGCGAAGGCATCGATGATGACCTTAAGGCCGACTGACAGAGATCAGATCCGGATGATTGTGCGCAATCTCCAGCCGGCATTAATGAAGAAGATGATTGTAGTTCCCTTCCCCACCTTCGCAGATCTGCATGATATGGGTATGCAAATAGAGGATGCGATGAAGCAGGGTCTGTTTGACCAAGATCGGGATCAACCCCGGAGAACATTTAACCGTGGTAATAATGCAGGCCCGAGTGGCTCTTCCAATACAAGAACTTCAGAGGTCAGAATGGTCACCACCAATCCCCCTCCCCAACCAAGGTCCGCAGCGGCCACACCTTTTTCTGATGCCTCTGGGAGCAGTAACCAAGCTTCAAGGTACCAACCCAGGGGGCAACGAACCTTCTCTCCACTACATATGCCTTTATCCAAAGTCCTCGGGGTTCTAGTCAGAAAAGGGCATCTGAAACCCTTGGAACCGAGGCCCCCACCAAATCCACTCCCCCCTTCCCATAACCCAGCCAAATATTGCAAATACCACCAGCAGCATGGTCACGACACCGACCAATGTTTCAGGCTGCGTCATGAGGTTCAAGATCTCATTGACAAAAACATCATTCTACCTCCAGAAAAGCCCAATGTTACAACCAACCCACTCCCAGCACACAACCAAGATCCACCCAAAAGAATCAATCTTATCCTTACTGGGGGCGTGTCTTACGACCCTAGTATCTACATTACTCCCTCCCACCTACCCAAGCCGGAGGTGATCCTGCCTGATAGCACGGACTTGTGCATGGTGGACACCTCCACAACCCAACCTGAGCCAAAGGTGGTGACCACCGAGAATGGAACGGGGCAGGCTTCCGAGGAGAGCAAAACTGTTGAGTCTGGGGTGGAGCAATCTGAGAATTTAGCTGGCAGAGCTTATGATCCGAGTGGATATATCTTATCAACGAGCCAGTCTAAGCTGAGTATGGGGTTACCGAAAGAGGCTGAGTTGTGTATGATCCGGGGGGATAAGCTTGAATCAGCGGGGGATGATCTGACTACGGTTGAAGAGGGCTTCGCCAATCTCCAATTTTTCAACGATCAAGAATCAGGGGATGCATCCATCAACTGGTTTGAATACGAGGAGTCAGCAGAAGTCGTCGGGTGGTTGGATGATCAGCCTGATGTTGTACCATTTGTGGCCGGAAGGGCCGAGGGACAGATTGAATTGCCGGAGAGCGCCGGTACGAAGAATTCCGCTCGGGACCAAGACATTTTGAAAACCGAACAGTTGACACTGGAGGAACAAGAAAAGAGATGGGTTTCTGAGAGAGCCCGAAAAGCGAAGAATCATGAGGAAATTGAGAGTGCTGTGGGCACGAAAATTGAACATGCTGTGAGCATGAGGGAGGAAAATGCTGAGAGCACAAGCGAGTCGGAACCAGATAGGTGCCTGTTAGATGCTAATGGAATGTGGTGGGAGGATGACGACTTATACCTCGCCCACACAGACGAAGACTGGGCAGGTGGCCAACCAGACGGCACCTGGTACCTCGAGGAGGTAGACCACATGACTAGAAGTGGGCGGTATTTCAAGCCCCCACATCTTGATCAACCCGAGGTATCAGGGAAAGATAAAGAAACGGAGAAGCAGAGGGAGAAGCAGGTTGAAGAGGAGGCTGTACTGAAGCAGCTGAAGAAAATACAAGCAGATATCTCCATCTGGGGACTGCTTATGGCTTCGATGGTGCACCGGCAGGCTGTCTTATCTGCCATGGACAGAGCTAAGCTCTCCATTGAAACTACGCCGGAACAACTAGTTGGTTTGGTCTTCCCGGGAGGAGGTTCCCCGGCATTGACCTTTTCGGACAAGGAATTGCCGCCTGAGGGCGTGGATCATAACCGACCCCTCTACATCTCTGTAGAATGCAGGGACAAATGGATTCCGGTGGTACTGGTCGATACCGGATCCGCTATTAATGTCTGCCCGGCCAGGACGGCTTATGCAATTGGGTTAAAGCCTGCGGACTTCACCCCAACTTCTCAAGTGATCAAAGCCTATGACAATACGAGTAGGGATGTCCTGGGGACAGTAAAAATTCAAACCAAGATTGGGCCTGGACAACAAGAGGTAGATTTTCATGTCTTGGAGGTCCCTGCTTCCTTTAACATGCTTTTGGGGCGACCCTGGTTGCATCAGGTGAAGGCCGTCTCATCTACTCTACATCAAATGGTGAAATACCCCTACGGAAAGGGAGTAGCCATTGTTTTCGGGAATTCATCAATCCATCCCCCTCCGGAGGTATCCACGCCAGTCCTGGAGATTGAACACGGCATGGAGGACATGTTTATATCGGGATTTACTTTGGCTGAGGCCCGGGTGGTGCAAAACATAATGGCTGTGAATGAGGGTTTGTATGTCAGTGCTCAAGCCGTCTACCTCATGAACAAGCTACAGCATATCCCTGGGATGGGATTGGGAAGAAGCGGCCGGAAAGGCGTCGCAGCGTTGGCCGGAGTGCCACATAATCCACATACCTTTGGATTGGGTTATCTGCCCACCAAAGAAGACTGGACGAGGAAGAAAAAGGAAATGGCCGGCAGGGCCAGGGCGAAGCAGGCTGGGAAGCCTTTTGATCTAATGCATAGGCCCATCCAGGGTACCCTGAACGGATGCTTCGTCCGGAAGGGGGAAGATTTTCCATTCTGCGGCTTCCCAGAGCCATGGTTTAACGCGGAGAGGAAGCGCGTACCAGGTTTCGAAATCTTTTTCGACCTGCAATTATCCGGGGATGACGTTGCTGCAGAGCAGACAGACCCAACAACTGAGGCTGAGCAGAATAAGGCAGAGGATTCTGAGGGCACGGAAGTGGAAATGGGGGTAGCACTGGCAAGTCTCCTCTCTGATCCTCTGATCGACCAAGATTGCTTGGGGAATAACTTCGTGGTCTCCATGATTAGGGATGAAACGGCTGCGAGCCAACCAGCAGCTATCTTGGATGCATCGATCGCACCCTCTCTCACTTGGCAGTACGAGGAGGGATTCTTATCCAGCAGTTCCGGGTCAAGTAGTGAGCCGAAGTCTGATTCCACCGAGTCTTCTGAGTCGGAATCAGATTCCAGCTCGACTGAGTCTGAGTCTGGTACTCCTGGGGGTGTCAACCCGGATGCCAAAGTCCTGTCCAGGTCGTCTTTTTCCTTTTCTTTTGAGTCTGTTGTAACAGAAGAATCGGACGATTTGGATGAACTTAATGAGAATGAGGTGAATGCGGTTTCCGAGTACTTTTCTGTGCCCCTAATTTATTGTTTAAATCAGGACTTTCAAAATTTTGATCAAAACGACGAGGACGAAGTTCCTCCGGTTTTACAACATCTAATTGAGCAAGAGCAAGAGAGATTTGTTAAGCCATTAATGGATGAAATCATTTCTGTGAACATTGGTACTGATGAGGACCCGCGGCTGGTCCAGATCGGGTCCACGTTGTCTTCGGAGGAACGCGAGCGCTTAGTCGCTTTATTAAAAGATTTCAAAGATGTTTTCGCGTGGTCCTACGAAGACATGCCTGGAATCGATCCTGAGATTGTACAGTATCGGATCCCCCTTGACCCCGAGGCCCGACCTGTCAAACAGAAGCTCAGAAGGATCCGCCCGGATTGGGCTCTTAAGATCAAAGAAGAGGTCACCAAGCAAATTGACGCAGGCTTCCTGCTAGTATCTGAATATCCGACTTGGTTGGCCAACATAGTGCCGGTGCCGAAGAAAGATGGCAGGATCCGAGTGTGCGTAGACTTCAGGGATTTGAACAGAGCCAGTCCGAAGGACGACTTTCCCCTACCACACATTGACGAGTTAGTGGACTTTACAGCAGGGCATGCACTGCTCTCGTTCATTGATGGCTTCTCGGGCTATAACCAGATAGTGATGGCGCCAGAGGACAGAGAAAAGACTGCATTCACTACCCCGTGGGGGACATACTGCTACCGGGTAATGCCGTTTGGGTTGAAGAATGCTGGGGCTACTTATCAACGGGCTGCAACCACAATATTACATGATATGATCCACAAGGAGGTTGAGGTGTACGTGGACGACATGATTGTCAAGTCCAAAGAAAGAGAGGGCCACTACACCGCCTTGCACAAGTTTTTCCAAAGGATCAGGGAATTCCGGTTGCGGCTAAACCCTCAGAAATGTACGTTTGGTGTTACAGCGGGAAAAATGCTGGGGTTTCTGATTACACAAAGGGGCATCGAGGTCGACCCTTCCAAAATCAAGGCCATCTTAGAAATGCCACCACCAAGGACTGAAAAGGAGGTGCGAGGCTTTCTGGGTAAAGTGCAATTCATAAGACGGTTTATTTCAAAACTAACCTTGACTTGTGAACCACTTTTTGGTCTCCTGAAGAAAGGCAAGAAGTTCCAATGGGACGGCCGATGTCAAGCAGCGTTTGAGCAGATTAAGGAATATCTACAGAACCCGCCCGTTTTATCACCACCAGAATCAGGGAAACCGTTGATTTTGTACCTATCAGTGACCGAGACCACGATGGGCTGCATGCTTGCACAAGAATCAGAAGATAAGGTGGAAAGAGCCATCTACTATTTGAGCAAGAAGATGCTGGAATACGAGACCCGGTATACACCGCTAGAAAAGGCTTGCTTAGCTCTGGTATGGGCCACCAGGAAGCTGCGGCACTACCTGTTAGCTCACTCTGTAATGTTGGTTTCACGTCTTGATCCCATCAAATATCTTTTCGAGAAACCAGCGCTTACGGGTAGGCTAGCTCGTTGGTTGTTGTTGCTCTCCGAATTTGATCTTACATATGTGACGCGCAAGTCAGTAAAGGGCAGAGCAGTAGCAGAGTTCCTTGCCGACCATCCGGTTGAGGGGGATGAAACAGTTGAGTACCTATTCCCAGATGAAGCAATTCTGCATATCGACGAGGAAACTTGGACAATGTACTTTGACGGAGCATCAAATCAACATGGGTATGGGATAGGAGTGTTGCTGATAGCACCCGACAATTCCCGTATCCCTCTAGCCTTCAAACTCCGGTTCAAAGTCTCAAATAATGAAGCAGAATACGAAGCGTGCATTGCTGGTTTGGAAGCAGCCCTAGAACTAGGGGCAAGACGACTGGACGTCATTGGGGACTCGAACCTTGTTGTGTCTCAAGCTAAAGGAGACTGGAAAGTAAAAGAGGAAAATATGATGATGTATCACCAAACCTTGGATTTGTTGATTCCTCGGTTTGAGAAGCTGAATTTCGCTCATCTACTAAGAGAGAACAACAAGTTCGCAGACGCCTTAGCAACTCTATCATCCATGATAGACATCCCGTGTGGAGTCCGAATGCGTCCAGTCATTATTGACCAGAAATTTGCACCTGCCTATGAGTCGATTGCAGCCATAGATGAAGTTCAGGACGAACACCCTTGGTATCACGATATCTGGAATTTCTTGGAAACAGAAACATACCCGCCAGGGGTAAATGCCAAAGACAAAAGGGCAATAAGAAGATTGGCCGTTCAGTTCATCATCTGCGGGGGTAAACTGTATAGAAGGGGTCATCTGGGAATGCATAAACTGTGTGTTGATGCTGAAGAGTCCAAGCGTCTGATGGAAGCCATCCACGGGGGTGAATGTGGTGCACACATGAATGGGGTAATGCTGGCAAGGAAGATCCTTAGACAGGGTTATTATTGGTCCACCATGGAGGAGGATTGTATCGGTTTTGTTCGGCGATGCCACAAATGTCAGATCCATGCAAATCGCATGAACATTCCGCCGTCAAAGCTGTACAACATGACTTCGCCATGGCCGTTTTCTGTCTGGGGAATTGATGTAATCGGAGCAGTTACGCCGAAAGGGTCGAATGGGCATGAGTTCATCCTCGTAGCGATAGATTATTTCACGAAGTGGGTTGAGGCCCAATCTTATGCAGTGTTGAAAGCTTCGCACGTTGCAAAATTCATCAGAAACAACATCATCTGTCGCTACGGGGTTCCGAATGAAATAGTTTCTGACAATGGTTCCCACTTCAAGAAGGAGGTGATTGATTTGTTGGAGAAATACAATGTGGCTTTTCATAAGTCATCTACTTACCGGCCGCAAACCAACGGAGCAGTTGAGGCCGCCAACAAGAACATCAAGCGCATACTACAGAAGATGGTGGAAACCTATCGGGATTGGCCAGATAAGCTGCCGTTTGCTCTGTGGGGCTACAGGACTTCGATCAAAACTTCTACTGGGGCGACTCCGTACTCATTAGTCTATGGGATGGAGGCTGTCCTGCCTATTGAGATTGAGGTCCCGTCATTACGAGTATTGGCTGAGTGCCAGATAGCCGAAGCAGATTGGCAGCAGAACAGATTTGAGGAACTCATGCTTTTCGATGAAAGGAGGTTGAAAGCACTGTACCACGTTCAGGGTTATCAACGCAGAATCGCCCGGGCTTTTAACAAGAAGGTTAAGTCCAGGAATTTGAAAGAAGGAGATTTGGTACTCAAAGACAACCGAGCTCCCATCCACGACCCAAGGGGCAAGTTCAGACCCAATTGGACTGGTCCCTACATCATCAAGTCAATCTGGTCAGGTGGAGCTGTGGTTCTGATGGATCTAGATGGCTTGGAGTTTTCCCAACCGATCAACATGGACAAGTTGAAGAAATATTATCCCTGAGAGGCTCGCTAGGCCGAAAACCCGAAAGGGCGACCTAGGCAAAATTCAGAGCATAGAAAATTTGAAAATTATAAAAACTGAGCTCGCAAGGTTGAAAACCCGCAAAGGGCGGCCTTGGCAAAAGTTAGAGCGCAAAAGGAGAGCAAAAATACTCGAGCGAACCTGAGCCTGAACTACGTAAGACTTGATTCCCATCTTTGGGATACGTAGGCAGCTTCATCGTGAAGTTCAGTCACAATCTTTTCCCCGATCAACTTTGTCCATTTTGATCATCTCAGTTTTCTTTATTCATCAGCATTTACTGTGATCTCCGGTACAGTGCTGTTCAAACTAGAGGCAACTTTCCGTTGCATTGGAGTGTTCCGGCATCATCCAAACTAGGGGTAACTTTCCGTTGCTATGCATTGCCGAGGCACATTTCAAACTAGGGGCAACTTTCCAGTTGCTAGGATTCGGGGTTGTGCATCCCAGTGACAGATCTCAGGCGTGTCCAGTTCTGATCCATATCGAAAATAGTTTTGAAAAGTTTTGATAAAACTTGACTTTGCTCGAAGTAATCTTTTCACAGCCAAGACCATTTTTGGACCAAAAGCGAAGAATTTTCAGTACCACAACTTTCAATTTCATTGATTTCAAAACAGAGTTCTTTTGCTCTTGCATACAATTGAAGTTGCTTTTTATTACATTCATAAACGAAAACTTGAAAGCACTAATAAGGCAATAAATCTGGGGCATGGTCAAGTCAGATGTCCCTGCGCCTCCTCCCAGAGCTAGTCGAAGCCTCTGATGCCAGCTTAGGCCCAACTTGTGCTTCATCATTGAGCCAATCCCAGCACTCATCAGACAAAGTGCAACTGAAGACAGGGGCAGGGGACAAGAGCTCTCTAGTCCTCCAAGCTGTAATATGCCGGGCAAGATGTGCACCTCGGACTGGGAATGTAGCTGGATATTCTAGTCCCTCCGGAGGGCAAGTCTGATCATGGCCGAACTGGCGCAGAATACGGAATGGGAAGTAGAATACACAGTGAGTTAAACCGATCAGACGGATCCCGGTATCCTGGAACATGCTGTAGCTCATCGCTGGAAGATTGAGCCAAGGGCAGCGCCAAGCAATGCGTTCAGCCGACAAGTTGCACATCCATTCAAACCACCAGCTCCCATCAAGAGCATTCACTAGGCGTTGCCGAAAGAAGTAGCCGCGGGCTGAATAGACGGGGCAAGAGTCCACAACTTGCAACTTATCCATCAACCATATCTGGGGAGGGATGAAAAATGAGAGAATAAAGAATAGAGAGATGTGCGATGAGGGAAAAGTAAGATAAAGGTTTTGTGAGAAAAAATCGAGCCCGAGGGCCGAGTGATGTAAGCAAATACATGTGAGCTTGGGTAGGAAACATTACCTGTAGCAGTAGTGGACTCCCTGCAAACCTGGTTGTCTCTTGGCGGTAGAAGGCATCTAGACCCATCAGTGTCTCGGCCAAAGTCATGGCAATACAACTATTTCCTTCCCTCAAGCCTTGAGCGACTTCAATCAAGTGGATGCTAGCTCCTCCGGAGCCCGAGATAAACAGAAAATGGGATAGCATGCACAAGCAGAGGGCATGTTGTCGGAAACCTTGCCAATAGTGGTCGCTGCGATCACCAGCATCAGAGAATCGGTAAATCAGGCTCGGGATATCCAACATCCCATTACCGATCAAAGATCGAGCGTCATGCGCGTTGAGACCGCACATTCGCCCTAAAGCTTGGGCGTGGCCGAAACGAGACTGAGGCAAGATCTCTTCTGAGCGTTCGGACTCCATCAAAGCTTGAAAATCTTCAAAAGTAGGACATACCTCTTGCCCTCCGAAGCTGAAGACATGCGTCACCGGATTCCAAAACCTTGCCGCGGCATGGAGGAAAGGAAGATGCAGTGGAGTTCGCCTCAACGTAAATAATGCATTTAAGCCGAAACTCCGGAAATTCAACTTCTCCGGGCCATCCAGAGAAGAAATCCAAGAAGTGAGATTTTCTGTGAGAAATGCTTCCATTTTTGTGAGGAAAGGTGATGAAATGAATGAGTTCCAAGAGTGGAGCTTTTATAGAGGGGCAAAACACTATTCAAAGGACACGTGTCACGTTTCTGGCGGATGTGGGGGGGGTGGCCGGCCGGCCACCTATCCTAGTAGGCCGGCCACCTACTACTTTTCAACTGCGAAATGTTTTCGGCCTCGCATTGGTCCTGTTTTGCCCGCTGGAAGAGAGTTTGAAGCACTGTCACGCATCGGGAATGTTGAAGGCCTCAATTTCTCTCAGTTTTGGATACATTCCGTCATCCAGACTGTCCGTCTGACGTATGTTTTGTTTTGTTTATCGAGTTGTTGTTTTGCTTATCGAGTTGTAAGTTTTGTCGAGCTGTCGCATTTTGTGTTTTGAGTTGTTACTTTTTCATTACACAATTTTGTTAAGTCTTGTCGATTGAGTCGTTAACATTGTTGTACTTTGTTTATCGAGTTGTAAACTTGCTAAGATTCTGTTTTATTTCTTAGTGAGTCGTTTTGTTTTGATTTGTTGCGTCGGTTCACTACCTGACCCGGTAAATACATGAAGCACATTTCATTCAATTCCACTTTGTGCGAAGTAATGCGATGCAATGCTAAGAATTTCAAATACACAATATCTTTTCAAAAGCTGTTTCATTCATCATGTTTTACAACAAAATAAAAGGTACAAGTTTTACAGAAAATAAAACTGCCTAACAATGTGCAAAGTGCTACAAACTACTAGCTAAAAAGTAGAATAAAGCAGGGAATAACATCAGTGCCCTCGGGAGCGGGAATGAGGAGGCCCTCTCATCCTCTTCTGCGGGATAATCTCTGCATCGCCATCACCATCCGGATCGGAGCTGTCATCCTCCGGATCCCCCTCAGGCTCGTCTCCGCTCCTGGAACCAAGACCGGAGCCTCCCTCTCCAGGAGATGTATCTGACACACGCTCTGCGACCTCCTCCTCATCTTCTTCCTCCTCAATGATTACCCTACGTCTGCGTGACGACCTTGCTCCTCGAGAAGGCCTAGACGGCCCAGCTCCCTGAGAAGGCCTGGATGGCCCAGTACCTCGAACAGGTCCAGTGCCTCGACCTCTCCGAGAAGGCCCGGGTGGCCCAGCCTGTGTCTGAGCATATACAGGAGGCATCTGAAAATGAGAGGTGCAATACATCAGTTCAAATATAAAAAGCAGGTGCAAGTGCAGTATGTGGGTGGGGTGTGTGCCAGATGTGTTCTACACAGCCTATCAGTGCAGCAGAATGCTCAAAACCAGCATATTGACAGAAGTATGATAGATGCAAGAGAGATGAAGGGAACCTGGACGCCCATGATAGCTAGCTGTGCCTCCCTTCGTAGGATCATGCCCTCGAATGTAGCCAGCATCCCAAGTAGCTCATCGGTATACTCAGCTGGAGGCTGCAAATACAAATGCAAAACTATCAGTAAAGGAATGAACATCCAAATATCTAACTGATAAAGCAAAGCTGTAAAACATACCGGAGGTGAATCAGGATCCCTGACATATCTGTGGTCAGGAAGAGGAGGCTCTAGCGGGACCTGGTAAGGAGTTCCATACTGCCAACCTGTCAACTCAGTCGGCATATCCGGCCATCCGGGATGATCGAGAGTCGGAGGGATCGGAGGAATAGAACTGCCTCTACCTCTGGATGCCCTAGCCCTGCTAGAAGAGGGGATGTCTGCAGCACGAGCGCGACTCGAAGATGGTGCGCCAGTGGACCTCAGTGATGGAGCCCGTACTCCTGTCAAAGGGGGCATCAGATATATGCGGCGATAGGTGGCGTAGTTCCCCTCAATGAGATATAGCAAAGCATCAGTGCCCTGCATGTCCCTAATGACCTCCTCAGCAGATAGCCTGTCGGCGGTCCGCATAGTGGCTGGAGGCACAGCAGGAGGGTCCTGAGCCTCATATCCCCACACCTGACGCTGAAAGCGTTCCCCCAGGAACCAAGCCCTGCCAACTGGTCCCTCGAGCAGGAACCTGTACTGGGAACTAACCGACCCTCCAGGGTACTGATTCTCAAGGTCGTCGCCAAAGACTGCCCAAGGCTGCCAGGTGATCTGCGGATAACCAGTGCATAAATCAATCAGAAATCAGAATATACAAAGCAGATCAAAGATGAAATGAAAGGAACTGAGAGTTCTGAAATACCTCTGACGCTCGAACAGTGTCGAAATACTGTCGTAGAGAGAAGAGAGTCTCTCGAGGCCTCGACAAGTGCTCACCATCAAACATCAATGAATACGGAGTCATAGGAGGTCTTGCCACCTCCATCTCCGGAGCTAATGTGGGGAAATATGCATATACCCATAGCTGAGAAAAGCAGTGCGGGATGTGAAGACAATGTGCTAAAGGGCAGAATACAGAATGCAAAGTGCGCCGTGTGTGCAGTGAACAAGTAATGGGAAGCAAAAATGTAAATCAAGAGGACAGAATGTACCTCCCAGGCTCTCCAATAGCCGCCAAGTAAGTCCCCTCGTGTGCGAAAGACTGCGCTCATGTAGCAGTACAGGGTAGCCAGGCCAGCGCTGCCCCAATCATACTGACCGACCTGTGATAGGTCTACCAAAGCACTCAGTAGGTACAACCCGACCATGTTCCCTCTATCGGCAAACAGAGTGGTGCCAAAGAGGAATATGAGGAAACCACGGGCATACTGCTCCGCCTCCTCAGGAGTCTCAGGCTCCATCTGTGGCCGTCGAAAATGGGAGAAGAACCAAGTATACCGAACCCTCCCGGTACCTCTGTCTACAGGTGGGCGGGTCCCCAATAGATGTATCCAAGCAGCCTCCCACTGACCCATATCCTCGTCGTAGGGAATAGGTCCACCGCCTAAGTCTAGGCCGGTGAGCATGGCGAAGTCCAGCGGGGTCATGGTCATATCCCCGGTCGCAGAAAAGTGGAAAGAATTGGTGGTGTCCCACCATCTCTCCGCTAGAGCAGCAAATAAGGTCCTACTGATCAGGCAGTGAGATAATCCCCTGCAGAAAGGTCTGAACCCTGCAAAATCAACCAACTCTCGGACAGCTTCCGGGAGCTCAGCATACCACTCCCTCGCGGCAGTGGAGCCATATCCTCGTACTGTGCGAGTGACGGCCTGCAAATGAAGTGAAAATGAGCTGTGTGCAAATGAAGTGAAAATGAGCTGTGTGCAAATGAAGTGAAAATGAGTTGTGTGCAAATGAAGTGAAGATGAGCTGTGTGCAAATGAAGCGGAAATGATCTGCGTACAAATGAAGCGGAAATGATCTGCGTACAAATCAGAGTTTGGGACTGTGTGTTCTGCTTTTAATCAGTGGGCTGTGTGTTCGCTTCGAAGCTGGGTTGTGTGTTCAGTACATCAAGTTTTGGGACTGTGTGTTCTACTCTTAATCAGTGGGCTGCGTGTTCGCTTCAAATCTGGGCTGTGTGTTCAGTGCATCAAAGTTTAGGGCTGTGTGTTCTACTCTCAATCAGTGGGCTGTGTGTTCGCTTCGAATCTGGGCTGTGTGTTCAGTACATCTGAGTTTGGGACTGTGTGTTCTACTTTTAATCAGTGGGCTGTGTGTTCGCTTCGAATCTGGGCTGTGTGTTCAGTACATCTGAGTTTGGGACTGTGTGTTCTACTTCAAATCAGTGGACTGTGCGTTCGCTTCAATAAATGGGACTGTGTGTTCTACTTCTAATCAGTGGACTGTATGTTCTACTTTTAATCAGTGGGCTGTGTGTTCGCTTCGAATCTGGGCTGTGTGTTCAGTAAATCAGAGTGTGGGACTGTGTGTTCTACTTCAAATCAGTGGACTGTGCGTTCGCTTCAATAAATGGGACTGTGTGTTCTACTTCTAATCAGTGGGCTGTGTGTTCGCTTCAAGTTTGGGACTGTGTGTTCTACTTCTAATCAGTGGGCTGTGTGTTCGCTTCGAATTTGGGACTGTGTGTTCTACTCTCAATCAGTGGGCTGTGTGTTCAGAAAATCTGAGTTTTGGGACTGTGTGTTCTACTCTTAGTCAGTATGTGCTGTGTGCTCATTTTCAACTTCGGGTTGTGTCTTCGGTGAATCAATATTTGAGCTGCGTGTTCAATTTCTAACTAATGTGCACTGTGCGTTCATAATTATTCAATATGCCAGATGTTCATGAAATTCAAGTGTTTAAGTCACATGCTCAGGATGCAAGTATCATGTCGTAAGTTAAGCTGCGTGTCTAAGCATGGCAAAGGAATGAAATGCAAGAAAAGTACAGAAGATGAAGTAAAATACCTCTCGTGCCTCGTGAGAGAGGTGCTGCTCCGGCTCTCGCAGAAGGAGATCCCCCGGTACCCGATCGTTGAAATCGGTGAAGTGACGAAAAGTAGCTCGTGGTAGCCTATGTACCGCGGGGGCATATCGCTCGGGAATAAAGGGGCGGACCCTCGGGGGCAATGTCATAAAGTCATAATCATCTCCGGCACCTGGAAAACCTCCGCCGTGAGGGAAATGGCCTGCCATGTCGAGAAATCTGCAAAGAGGAGCAAAAATGAGCAAAATAGGCCAAAATTGGAAAAAGTCAACGAAAGTCAACTCTCGGGAAATGAAAAGTCAACCAAAAGTCAACTCCCGGAAAAATTTTCCAAATATTGAAACAAAATTACCTCAAGTGGTGAAAATGAGGAGAGAAGCCCCGAAGCCAAAATTTGGTCGCCTCAAAGTGCTTAAATCTGAAGGATTTTGCGAAAACAACTCGCGTGGGAGGCCGAGGGACGCGTATAAAATGCAGATCTGAAAGAGAAAGTGGCTTAGAGAACAAGAGGAAGAAGTTTTGCAACTTTGGCTGTGATTTCGGAGGCAATGGAGAGGTGTATATATAGAAACATGAAAAAATGACCATTTTGCCCCTACTTTTGGCAAGTGGCCGACCGGCCACCTAACCTGGCTGGCCGGCCACTCCCTTTTTCTCCCCTGGCCGATGGCCTCTCCTAGGGAGGAGACCTGGCCGACCATCTTCCCCCCTCCCTCCCCTACCTCTCTGCAAATTTTGAGGAAAATCGGAGTTCCCGGGACCCGAAAAAGTTGAAGAAAAGTGCACTTTCTAGCGCCGAATTGCTCCGCCGGAACTTTAACTGCAATTTCTGACATGTGTCTCGTCATTATTCATCAAAATCAGAGTGTATCCTTTTTAAACATGTTGTGACCTCTCCGGGAGGTGAATCAGAGGCCGCGATCGAGTTGCCGTCGCCGGAATGCGCGTTTTCCAGCTCGTTGTAGCGCAACAAACCGGGCACCCTGATTTGTGCTCATTTTGCATTATTTGGCTCATAATTTGCATTCTCATGAATATTTTGCATTGACGTGCATGATTTCTTGGTATACGTTACTTCTGTGTTCAAACATACGTTGTCGCGCGTCATCTTTTCTCGCGTTGTGGTGCATCCTTTCACCGACACTGTGTGTGTCAAACTTTTCGAATCCTAGGAATCGCATCGAATGTATGTTGTTGGCATATTGTTCTTGTTGCATTTCTCTATTTTGCAGGCACGATATTGTATGTACGGTTCATTTGAGGCTGGTGCGACCAGACGAATCGCGCAGGTATCGTATCTTCTCCGTGTGAGACGCGACGAGAATTGAATAAATTCTCCGCATTCCTAACTGCATGAAATGTAGTTCTTGCTTTGCATTCTTGCTTAAAACTGTTGCATCTATTTGTCAATACTTGCTTCATTACTGCTTGTTGCACTTGCACAATCACCTGGCTCCGTGCCTATCATTTGCATTCTTGCCCCCCCTGCCTGCGGGCACACATCTCTGTTTATCCTGTATGATTGTCTAAGTCTTCGGCCTTGTCAAAAATGGGTCGTCTCTGGGCTTTGACATTCACTCACGTCACTTTTTGACTTCCGAGTTCTGTCAAAGAGGGGCAACTGTAGACACCCCATTTTTGACCGACCTTAAGACTCAGACGTCACCGGTTGAGCGCTCGGTGATGTTGCATACTGTGCTCGTTCAGAAGTCTCAGAGTCGCGGCCGTGCGCCCTGCCTCCGGACTTCCGAATTCTCTTCTGTGCCTTGTCTCGGTTTGCGAACCAGACTCGGTTTTCTCTGTTTTCTTTCCTGAGGGAAGGGAGTGGTCCCGTAGATTATCTCCCGGTGGCCGTGAGCTACTTTTCATGGCCGTAGGCCATTCTGCCCATTTCGGAGCCCGGTTCCCGGTTTTCGGGACCGTTAGGCCGTGTGCCTCGGCTCGGGACCGCCCAACCGTCTCCGAGTTCTCCGGTTTTTGGATTGCACCACTGTTTTATAGTTCCGAGGAACACTGGGGCCCCTGATGCCCACTTCGTGGCCGTATGCCACTTCCGGTGCTTACAGCCGGTTTTCGGGACCCTGAACTGCGCGGTTTAGGCCCCGAGCATTCATTTCGCATCCGTTATCTCCGGTTTTTGGCATGCACCTCTGTTTCATAGTTCCGAGGAACCCTGGGGCCCCTGATGCCCACTTCGTGGCTGTATGCCACTTCCGGTGCCTATAGCCGGTTTTCGGGACCCTAAACTGCGCGGTTTTGGTCCCAAGCATTCATTTTGCATCAGTTTTCTCTGATTTTTGGCAGGAACCTCTGTTTTGTCATTCCGAGGGACACTGGGGTCGCAGATACCCACTTCGCTGCCGAACACCACTTCCGGCACCCGCAGCCCATTTTCGGGATCCCGAATTGCTCGGTTTTGGCCCCGAACGTTCATTTCTCATTGGTTTTTGTTCAAACTTGGCAGGTACCTCTGTTTCAACACCAGGAAGATCACTGGGGGGTGGAAGGCCAGCAATTATCCCAGATAACCAGTTTCGCTCCTCCGGAGCCCGTTTTTCTCACTTCCGGGCCAATGTTGAACACCCTGGGGGTATTTTCTTCCAACCAAAGCTACATATCTGTGATCAGGGGACATGGGAGGACACTTTGGTATGGTGGTCGGCCAGAAATTGTTGGTTTCATTTTTGGGCCTCTCCTTCAAGCTCTATGTTGTGACTCATGGTTCAGTGTTGCCAAATTTCAACCTTGGATCCTTGTTCTACACATCTGGGAGGACACTTTGGTATGGTGGTCGGCCAGCAATTGTTGGTTTCATTTTTGGGCCTCTCCTTCAAGCTCTATGTTGTGACTCATGGTTCAGTGTTGCCCAATTCCAACCTTGGGGCCTTGTTCTACACATATGGGAGGGTACTTTGGTATGGTGGTCGGCCAGAGATTTTACTGTTCATTTTCTTGGGGTGGCCGGTCGGCTAGGCTGAGTGGCTGGCCGACCAGGTGGGGTGCCCGGCCGGCCACCTCCCAGAAATCTACCTGGCCGGCCAGCTTTCTGCTTTCCAGCTCTTTACAGCTGTCCGGATATTTTTGCCAAATATCTCCCCCATCCGGGGGATATTTTGGGAGGGAAAGCTTGGATGCTTTGCCCTCCCCTTTTACACCTTGTTTTGCCTATTTAAAGGAACCAAGGGCTCCTTTGCCTAGGTTACAAAATTTGTCTTCAAGAACACTTAAGCAAAAACCCTAATCTCCATAGCCAAAACCTTTAAAAAAGCTTCAAGTCTTGCTTGATTTCTTCACCAACACCTAGCCTCACCATTCCAACTTCGATTCCAGCAGCTAGGAAGTGAATTTCAGAGGTTGAGAAGCTACAAATCAAAGCCAAGAAGCAAAGAAAGACAAGTCTTCAAGGGTAAGTATTCAAAACCGACTTTTAGGGCTTTTTCTTGATCTTTTTTTATACTCTAATTGGTTGAGAATTGGGGCTCCGAACCCTACTGGTTTTGTGCTCATATTGAGCCCCTCTACAACATTGTAGAAGGGCTCAACTTCATTTGGTATTTCTATATACTAGTTCCTTCAATATTCACCAAGTTTGTCACATTTTTGCATGCTAAAATTGACCTATTTGTGTTGGTTTTTAGGGGTCTGACCCCTAATGCTTTCTTGCTTATTTTGAGCCCCTCTACAACATTGTAGAGGAGCTCAACTTCATTTGGCCATTGTATCTACCACCTCCTTCAAATTTCATCAAGTGTGCCCATTTTTGCATGCAATTTTTGACCTATTTGTGTTTGTTTTTGGGACTTCGACCCCTACTGGTTTTAGTCTTTTTTTGACCCCCTTTACATGTTTCATGAAGAAGGTTTGGTCATTTGATGTATATATTGCATGTCTTATGTTATACCCTTTTGTGGCTCCATTTTGCCTTCCATTTATAGCATGTTTTTCTTATGATTTAGAGGCTGCCATAAACTGAATATATGCTTATTTTTGGGCCCTCTTTCATGTTGTAGAAGAAAGTTTGTCCATTTGGTGTTTTTATATACCACCTCCCATTGTAATGCTCTTTTGGCCATTAATCTTGTATGATTTTGTTGCCATATCTATGTCTCCATTTTGGCCATGATTGTTACTGAAATATGCCATATTTGGGACTGCCTTGCTACTGTTATTTCTTCCATGATCATATTTTGCATGTATAACATGGCTATAGGCCATTTCGGGGCTTAATTTCACATTTTCGGGATGATTGCATGCTTCGGGTGTCGTTTCGAATTGTTTCGGGGCTGTTTCCCCCTTCATTTAGGTGCTGAAATATGGTTTGCATGTTTGCATGTCATTTCTTATGCTATTTGTATCATTTTTGCAATGCCTCGGTTTGCGTGCCCGTGTGCGCGCATTTCGAGGCACTTCATTTTTTATCCGTTGGCAGCCTATGTGAGTGCGGCTGAGGCCCTCTCATGTTGACGTGAGCCCAATCGGCATTTCGTATGCCTTTTTACGCATTCCTCGATTTGCGTGTCCGCAGGCACGCGTTTCGAGGCCGCTTTGTTTTTATCCGACGGCCTCCTATGTGAGTGAGCTGAGGCTCTCCCATGTTGGTGTAAGCCCATCGCGGCATTCCGTGTGCCATTTCATTGCATTTCATCATCGCCTCGGTTTGCGCGCCTGTGGGCACGCACTTCGAGGCACTTCGGTTTTATCCGATTTTCATCTTTCATCATCGTCTCGGTTTGCGCGCCTGTGGGCACGCACTTCGAGGCACTTCGGTTTTATCCGATTTTCATCTTTCATCATCGCCTCGGTTCGCGCGCCTGTGGGCACGCACTTCGAGGCACTTCGGTTTTATCCGATTTTCATCTTTCATCATCGCCTCGGTTTGCGCGCCTGTGGGCACGCACTTCGAGGCACTTCGGTTTTACCCGATTTTCATCTTTTATCATCGCTTCGGTTTGCGCGCCTGTGGGCACGCACTTCGAGGCACTTCGGTTTTATTCGATTTTCTATTTCATCATCGTCTCGATTCGCGTGCCTGTGGGCGCGCATTTCGAGGCACTTCGGTCTTATCCGATTTGCATCCCACATCATGACCTCGGTTTGCGTGCCCGTATGCACGCATTTCGAGGCACACTCTGTTTTATCTGATTTGCATTCCGTGTGCCATTTCCTCAGATTGCGTGCCTGTGGGCACGCATTTCGAGGCATTTTATTTTAGTCTCATTACACATCGTATTTCATATCATCTCATGCTTGTATGTCATGACCTCGGTTTGCGTGCCCGTGGGCACGCATTTTGAGGCATCTCATTTTCATAGCATTGTGCATGCTATATCATATGTTAGTTGCATTTCATGCATATTGCACGGGAAACGAGGCACGTTTCGTACTCCGAGTAACGGAACGGGTCTCAATTCCCAAATCACCGACACTCCGGATTATCCATGATGGAGTTAGGTTTTGGTGTGGCATCCATCTACATTCATCCCAATATTGAGTTGTGCAAATCGGCTCCTCGGCCATCATGCATCGATATGCGTGATTGGTGGCGCGAGGATCGAGACATGCATATATTTGTGAAATACACTGCTATGCCCTTTTCCTGCTCTCCGTTGCAGCAAAAATGAAGAATTATCAGCTTTCCGGAATCTGACACGCAATTCGAGGAAAAGTGTGAACAGAGGCTAATTAGGGCATCCCGGTGGATTTCCGCCCCAAAGCAGCCCAACAGGCGGCATCTATCAGAAGCAAGGCAGTCCCTGGCTTGCATGCCAGTTTACCGCTTTTATCAATTAATTTGTTAATTAATTAGAAATTTGTAATATTCTTTTATTCGGACTATATTATTCGGACTGTATATTTATTCGGACCCTCTGTGCGAGGGCATAAATGTAATAAGGGTGTGTGAGTGTGATGTATGTCTTCCAACCCCCATTTCTTTCTCCCTTTTATTTACCCGCTTTGGATGGTTAGATATAGGGCATATTTCAATTAGCATACAGTATGACAACATGTTTGCATCATTCATCTGTATTGCATGCATCGGGCTCGGCGCATCATACAAACTGCATTTGTATTTCAATTCTAAGTTGAATACATGTTATTTGCAGCATTTCATATGCCATGTTAGAATAGCCGAGCCTGCTATAGTTGCATCTTTGCATGTGTTGCATTAGACATTCAGTATTTTTAGGATCATGCATGATTTCTAATCAGCTTTTGTTTTGGCTTGGAGTACTCTGTAAGTTTTATGCTTTAGCATCTTTACATGAGTGTGAGTGTTGCCATGATAGCATGTTTACCATGAGGCTACATGCTTATGTGATATAACTGCCTTGAATGCTTGTGGGTGGAGGTTGAGTTTTTTGAATTGGAGCAATTCATCGACTGTTTGTTTTAAGCCCACTAGATAGTGGCAAAATCATGTTTTCTAAGCCCACCCGAGGGTGGCAAATCCGCATTTTAGCCTACCTGCGGGTAGCACCAGCACACCATTTTCAAACAAACAAACATGAAATGTTTTGTTCCAATTCAGACGACTCGGTCTATACTTGTTTGTTGCGAGCATCACATAGTAATCCTAGGCTAATAACCGGAATAAGAACTCACAATGTTTTCAAAAACAGATATCATGGTTAGTAGAGGCCGGTCTTTGACCGGGCGAGAGGGGGTGCTCACGATGTGACCTTCCCTAATCGTACCCAAGTTCCCGAACCAACTTTGGTGATGACGGACACGTGGCCTTTTGGCACCGAGTCAGGATTTCCTAAATTTCCCATTTTAAAATATTTAGGTGGCGACTCTGTTATCTGGCAAAGCAGTCCATGTTTGGCACTTCTTTTCAAAAAATCTGTTTTCCTTCAAAATGATTTGCCGGATTTGGACTCTTTGGTTCAGATTTAGAACCGTAACAAAATCGAGTCCGAACTGTAGCGAGGTCCCTCGAGGGCTTGTTACAGTCCCCTTCTGAGTCAATTGAGTCAGTGGTAAGGCAATTTTGGAGAAGTCTTTAACAAATCTTCTGTAGTATCCAGCCAGTCCCAAAAAGCTTCGGACTTCCGTCACATTTGTTGGTCTAGGCCAGTTCACTACGGCTTCAATTTTCTGTGGATCAACAGAAATTCCGTCTTTGCTAATAACATGTCCCAAAAACATAACATGGTCAAGCCAAAATTCGCACTTAGACAGTTTAGCATACAGTTTCTGTTCTCTTAGGGTCTGTAGGGCAAGTCTCAGATGATGTTCATGTTCTTCTACAGTCTTAGAATAGATCAATATGTCATCAATAAATACCACAATAAAATCATCCAGGTATGGTTTAAAAATTCTGTTCATGAGGTCCATAAATGCAGCAGGTGCATTCGTGACTCCAAATGGCATAACTAAAAATTCGTAGTGGCCATACCTCGTTCTAAAAGCAGTCTTAGCAATATCTTCCGGTTTTACCTTCAGTTGATGATACCCCGATCTGAGATCAATCTTGGAAAACACTTGTGCACCCTGTAACTGGTCAAATAAATCATCAATACGCGGTAATGGGTATTTATTCTTTACAGTTACCTTGTTCAATTCGCGGTAATCAATACACAGTCTCAGTGAGCCATCTTTCTTCTTCACAAACAAAACAGGTGCACCCCACGGTGAAGTACTGGGCCTGATAAACTTCTTGTCTAACAGTTCCTGCAATTGTACCTTCAGTTCTTTCAGTTCGGTTGGAGCCATTCTGTAGGGAGCTTTAGATAACGGCTGTGTACCCGGCACTACATCAACAGTAAACTCAATCTCCCTGTCAATCAAATCCCCTGGTAGATCATCTGGAAATACATCTGGGAATTCTCTAACTATAGGAATGCAATTCACATCAGTTTTAACATTATCAGTAGCAGATACAGTCAGTACAGAACACAGATATCCCTTACACCCCTTTCTAATCAGTTTGACAGCTTTTACAGAAGAAATCAGATATGGAGGAGGTACTACTCCGACTCCACTAAACACAAATTCGGGCAAACCCGGTGGACGGAAAACAACTTGCTTGGTCACACAATCGATAGTAGCATGATATTTTTGTAACCAGTCCATCCCCAATATCACATCAAAATGATCTATATTTAACGGTAGCAAATCAATAAACAAATACATGTCCCCAACAATAATCTCACAAGCAGGATACATATATGCACATGTCATGGATCCCCCAACAGGTGATGAGACAGCTAACAAGTAATTCATGGGTTCTAAGGGTCTATTCAATTTTCGTGAGAAAGCATGTGACACATAAGAATGTGTAGACCCCGAGTCAATCAATACATATGCATTTTGAGCACAAATAGAGAGGATACCTGACACAACGGTCTCGGTATTCTGAACGTCTCCCAGTACTAGGGCAAATACTCGGCCCTGCCTCATAGGCTCTTTCCCGGTAGTTTTGGGGTTAGGCTTCGGCGCTACATTTGATGCTGCTGCGCTTGGTGCAGCTTTACTACTAGCTGGTGGGGCTGAAGGGCAGTCTTTGATCCTGTGGCCCACTTTGCCACATCTGAAACAAGCTCCAGAAATCTGATAACAAACTCCCTTGTGCTTGTTGCCACATATAGAGCACGGTGGAGTAAACCCACTCCCTTGGCTGGGGCTAGTCATCGACCCCGTATTCTGTTTCTTGTTGGCTGGGTTATGCTTGCCTTTCTTAAATTTGAAACCCTGCCTTTTCCCTTGCCACTCAGTTGTTGGTGTCTCAGATTGTTTCACTGCTGCAATATTTATCTCGGCCATCAAAGCCCGGTCAAGAACACCCACAAAAGTTGGCATTTTCAAAACACTTATTCGATCCTGTATATTAGCAATAAGGCCTCCTTCAAATCTCCTGGCCTTCTTGTAATCGGTATCCACCATGTGTGGGGCATACCAAGCAAGTTCAGTAAATTGCTTCTCATACTCGGCAACGGACATCTTGCCCTGTCTCAGTTGTTCAAACTCGGTTACCTTTCTATCCCTGATGCACTGAGGAAAATATTTTTCAAAGAAGGACTCCTTGAACTGAGCCCAAGTCATTACAGTGTTTGCATCACGGGTCAACATCCACCACCTTCTAGCTTCTTCCTGCAGGGTAAAGGTGGCTAACAATACCTTGTGTGCTTCGGAGCACGGAAACACTTCGAACAGCTTTTCAGTTTCAAGGACCCATGCTTCAGCCTTTAGCGGTTCTAAGCCTCCCTGAAAGGACGGCGGTTTCATCTTGCTGAACTTATGAGTCAATGCAATGATATCCACCTCATTAACATTCACATTCTGTACATTTGGTGCATTTTGTTCCGGTTGCACCGGAGGAGGAGGAGGTGGGGGCTGTTGGTTCTGTTGTCGGTCCAGTCTTTCAATTACCAGTTCCATCATTTGTTCAAGTCTGGCCATTCTGGCCTCAGAGGATGATGCTTCAGTTTCATTTGCATTATCCATTTCACTATAAAGCAGTTATGACAATCATCATTATAAACAGTTGTACAATTAAACAGTTTAACATTTATTCGGTCAGTCATAAGCACACACTTTTCAAATTCGTGAGATGCCCTAATTGCTTTTCTAGGACACCCTATAGCTCATTTGGACACGTGTGTGCGGTATAACTCGTAGTTAGGTATCGCTCTGATACCACTCTGTCACGACCCAAACCCGGCCCTATGGGTTTAGTACCGTAACTGGCCAGTAATCCGAGATTACCACAGGCCTGCTAATCAGTAACACAGTTAAACAGAGTACAGGGCCTGGCGGAAGCCAATACAGTATATAAACAGTGTCCATTGAGCTGTGAAAACTGTATGCCAAAACATTTTTATGCATTCATACAATCCCAAAACAGTACGGTCTATGCATTCATTTACAAACATTTACAGTCGGTCGGTACAGGGACTTAATCCTTTGACAACAGTACAGTAAAACAGTGAACAATCTATACAATGGTCCCACAACAGTACAAAACAGTGAGACAGATAGGGGGAGTACAAAAGACCCCAAAGTCATAGCATGGCAAAATCGGAACCTCGCTGTGAGGCACACAGGCTGGCTGACAAAACTGGGGACGGACCCGCGCTCCTAGCTCTGGTCCGGCTGCTGAGAACCTACATATATATATAAACAGTGAGCTAAAGCCCAGTGAATAACATAAGGTGTAAAGAGGTTATGAATGAATGTCCCTACAGTAATGAAATCAATTCTTTTAAGCAGTCGTTCAGTCTTGCAGTATTTCAGTCAAACAGTCATATGTGGTACATCCATTAGCCTATAAACAGTATGGTCCAAAGGACCGAGTCTTAACAGACCCAACAATAATGATGGCCATCAATCAGTATGGTTCCACAAGGAAACCGACAGAGCTCTGTAACAGTCAATAACAGTAGGTGCTAAGGATGCCACAATACAGTTCGGAAATAGGACATACATTCATTCGATAAATAATATCAGTTCAGTAAACAGTTCAGTAAACAGTATTCAAAAGATAACCACTTTGAACATATCTTTACACATCTGTTACTCACAGTGATTGGGCTATCAATAGCTAGAGCGCGTCCCCGTGAGCCAACCCTAAATAATAACAAGTTGAACACACTCTAAGTTTAACAGTTGGGGAAGTACAGTAATTAACTTCTTACTATGCCTCGGTGTGTTCTGTATCTATAACTTCATTAAGATGCCCTAAACTAGGCCTAAGAATGCCTAGGATGGGATGAGGATGCAAAAATACACTTAGAAAGCAATTCCAGAATTTTTCAGAAAACAAAGCCTCCGCTCGAGCGCAGGTTTCCCCGCTCGAGCGGACAAGCCAATAAGGGTCCCCGCTCGAGCGTCAGCTTCCCTGCTCGAGCGGGATGATGCACAGTACGAGATGCTGGATGCGCGATTTTCCCGCTCGAGCGTTAAAAGCCCCGCTCGAGCGGACTGTAAAACAATGCAAAGAAAATACTGGGAGCATGAATTCCCCGCTCGAGCGGCACTTCCCCTGCTCGAGCGGACGGCCAAATTCTGGAAAATCCAGATTCAACCTCTGAGTTTCAAACCAAGTTTTGATGCTCTAAATTCGATCCTCTTGGGCCCATTTTCTGGAAAACTCTTTCAAACACATAGAATAACAAGTTTTAAAGCTCAATTTAAGAAATCAAGGCCCAAGGGTGTTTCCATTAAACTCAATTTCAAACCAATTCCAAGAATCATGCTCAATCAAGACATGCATGAGTTTCAAACCAATTTCAATCTTCAAATCTTGCTCTCAAGAGCTCATTAGTTGGAAAACAAAGTGAAAACATGGACTAAAGCTTAGACATGAACATGCATGTACAATCAACCATGAATTCAACTCCAAATTCACTAATCTCTACATGCATGCAACAATGAAGCTCCAATTCAACATTCTTGAACTTCAAACATGGCAATGATGCATGAAACATGCAAGATGGAGCTTAAAGATGACAAGATGACAATGAATTCCTTACCCAGAGTGTTAATTTCAAGTCTAGCAAGCTAAATTTGACAATCAACCTTCAAGTCTTCAAGATTCAAGCTAGTTCCACAAGATGAGTTCAATCTTTTCTTAACTCTCACTCTCTCTCTCTTCTTGGTCGGTTGGGTGTGAGCAGAATGGCTGATCAAATTGTTGCATCTAAGTGTAAACAAGTCTCTAAGTGTGTGTGATGTAGTGGCCACTAAGTGGCAATAAGGTAATTACGTCCAAGTTTACCATTAACTCGTTTTTAATCTATTTTAATCATTCCTAATCGATTTTCAGATAAATATACCATAAAATCAGAAATATTCTACTGATTCTAAAACATCAAACGGTTTCTAAATCGGCCGCCGATAAGGCCTTCAATTAACAGTTCGAACATACGAATTCAAACAGATAGTCACACAATCAAACAGATGCAATATGCAATATAACAGACAAACTTATTCAATTTCAGTTTCGATTTCAATCAGCTCGTCCAATACTTCAGTTAATCCAATTATCAGTCATTAGCGATCCAGTTTAACAGTAATCAGTATATAATTCAGTGGTTATACGGTAATCAGTACGAGGGTTGTTACAAATCACCACATTTTTTCCTGCATTAAAATCTCATAGGGTGAGCATAAAGCCCAGTAGGAAATACTTAACAAAGTTTATACATTTTGTACAGGTCTCATGAAATGAAATGCACATGCCATGTCATGCCTTTAAAAGAAAGTCGGATCTTTATCTTTTGAAACCTTCATGCCCAATGAGATATTGAAATTTCAGCAATTCAATAATTTTACATCAAGTTCACAGGGCGGTAAATACGACTCAAGTAATCCCTAAGTTGGTGTCTGCAAGTAGGCATAACTAGTATTACCAAAACCTCACTTTACCGGTAGCTAATTGGTAGGCATGTGGTATCTCCTCTGTGCGTGTTTTCAGTCTTTCACCCTGGGTACTTAGGCTAACTTAATCAATTTCATCTACACCCCCTATTTGGACTTACCAACGTATTTACCCCAAGTAATTCAATGAAATCTTATTTCTCAAACTCTCTTTTCTCAATGCAAAAGTTTCCAAATCCCAATTCAAAATTTGCAACAACCAAATGAATGGATATGCTAATGCAACAATTATCAATGCCATGTAACGTTCTTCCATTTTTAATTCTTCCACACAATATTTCCATTGTGATCACAATTCCCATTTCCCTTTTCAATGCAATTTCACAATATAAGCATACTTTAATTTATATTTAACTAAGAGTGGCAACACTCCCACACTTCCATGCATTCTCAACAATTTAGTCATCCCATGACTCTATTTCCATTTTTGAACAACAACTTCAAAAACCAACATTTTCTTATATTCCATGAAATTCTTTTCATTCAACATTGTCCTAATATTTGTCAAAAGGCAATTTCATAGCATCATCATATTTTCTTAAAAACATTTCCAAATTTCTAGGGTTTTCATGTTCTCTTTCTTCTCTTCATTTGAAAGAAATAGTTTCAATGTAGTACTCCTGTACAACAAAATAACCCAAAATCTCAAGGCTTTTTAGAAAAATATTATGGAAACCCATTTTTAGGATTATTCACAACACATAGTCAAACCCAAATTTAATCATCACATGAAAGGGTCCCAATAACAACATACTTTGTAAAAATGTATATATAACTCAAAAAAAGTCCCTACCTCAAGTTTTTTTGGAAGGAAAAAGAGATGAAAGCCCTAAATCCAATGGTGTCGAAACCCGATCTCCACCGCACACAACGAAACCCTCGCTTAACTCTCCAAAATTAGTGAAGGATGTTAGGTTAAAACTCCAATAGATTGGAAGATATCAAGAGTTCATGGTGTTTGGTGAAGGTTTTTAGAGAGAAGGAGAGCAAAAGATGATTTTAGAGTGAGAGAGAGATGTATAGAAGTGATATACACTCAGCCCAAGAAAAAAGAAAAAACAAATTTTCAGACTCAGCTTTATTTCGCATGTGCGGCATCCATTCCCGCACGTGCCGCAACCCACTCCGCACGTGCGGCTCTTACCCCCACACATGCAACTCTCACCCCTGCACATGCGACACTCTCCCTGTATCTCCTTCCGCACCTGCATATAATGCAGTAGCCAACCCAGAATTTTCTTACCTCGCCGCACGTGCGGCCCCTCTTCCGCACGTGTGGCCTAAACCCTCCGCACATGCGGCCCTGCTCCCAGTTAGAAAAGTTCACCCTCTTAACCCGTGACACCCCGGATCTAACCTTGCACCTCCCGATCCAAGTGAACTCAACATCGAAATAAATAAGAACAAGAATTTTGAGAAACGTTTTCAAGAACAACGACCCTAAACAATTGACGCGACTTCACATTTAAAACCCGACACTCTAACAAGAGCAAACCCAACATAACTCAAAGAGGACGATGCGGTTTACGTACTTGGTCATCACAGCTCGTGATGTACTAATCGTTCTTATTTTTACAGTTGCTTCGAAAACAACTTTTAGTGCAGGTGGACAGGTGCTGAGTGATTACCGGAGCAGGCTTTCACTCCAAATAGTTGAGGTACTGATGATATCTAGAGATCATATGCATGCGTTTACAAAAAAAATAAAATTATAGTGAAAATGAGTGAATTCAAAATGATTTGGATGACATATCCTCAGGCAACGCGATTGAAATGTCTATCTCCTCCGATGGTTGATCAACAATTTGTTTTTTACTATTTCATTTCATTTTTTTTTTTTTGGTATTAGATTATTGAAGTGGAGTATAATGCAAATGATTGGTAGGCTAATAAGTGCCAACCTAGTTGAGATGTACTTGATCTATAGTGATGCAATTGCTCTACTATCATTAATAATCTACACATATTTTATTTAATAATATAAATTTTTGTAATATTTTATTTCATTTTGAAATAAAAATTATTCATTCAATAAATGTTATATAATTAATTTAATATTGTGATATTGAAAGTTTCATTTTCATATATATAAAATTATTCATTTTGAAAGAAAAAAAATTACATAATTGCATACTTTTTTAGTTATAAGTTCATAATTAAAAAAATATAAGTCATACATAATTAAATTTAAATACCACCATGGAACATAACCAAACAAAACATCTCATTAATTTTAACTAAAATACTCTAGTACAATTTTTCGTTTATTTTTTTATTCCTAATAAATAATCTACATAGATAATGTATTTATCGTTTATTTTTCAAAAAAAAAAGAGGCCCGATTAGCCGCGGCCGAGCCCAAGCCCTAGGCCCTATTATAAGTGGGCTTGGGCTTGGGCTTGGGCTTGGGCTTGGGGCTGGACATGGGCCTTACTTTTTGGCCCACGAGCCAACCCGCTAAAAAAGCGAGAGCCCGCGAGGCCTGCTTGGGCCGATTTGAGCTCGGCTTAGATAGGTCGAGCCGGGCCATTATTACATTCCTAGACATAAACTATTACGGCCTTGTTTGGAGTTTGTATTTTTTAGGTATTTTTGTGATTCTTTTTATAAAGTGAAAAAAATTAATCAACGTGTTTGATTTTAATTTTTTGAATTTAATTTTTTAAAAATTAAATTTTTTATTTTTCATATTTCTTTTTGTTTTTATTGAATATTTTTAAAATTTTAAATAATTTTTTTTTACTTTTTTAGATGCATGCATCTAAGTAAGATGCATCTAAAAAGTAAAATATTTGTGAAAAAATATTTTTTAAAAAATAAATAAATACACAGAAATATGAAAAATATATAGAATTTTTGTATTTTTGGTATTTAGCGAATTTAATTTTTTTTTTTATAAATATTATACTTTTTAAGTATATTTATGTTAAGTATGTCTAAATTTTTTAAAAAATGTTTAAAATATTAAAAAAATTCAATGAAAACAAAAAATACGAGAAACAAAAAAAGCAAAATTTTTTAACAAGTAAATTTTGAAAATTAAAACCACACAGAGTGAATATATTTAATTTTTTTAACTGCATAGAAAAACATGAATAACTATAGTGTTTGACCTGTTTTTTCTTAATAATTATTTGACCTTTTTTTTTTTTATATAAATTTAAAATTTTAAAATATATATTTATATACAGTTTAAACCAAAAATCAAGTTTCCAAACTAGGCTATCTATTAATTTATTAAGAAATTATTCAATTAAGACCTAAGTTATTTAGAAATATTATTTTAAGATTTCTCAGTAATCCTCTTTAGGCCTCCATAAGGCCAAAAATTAGAGTGATTCTATTTGTACCTAAATAACTCACTATTTCTAATTAAAAATTTGAAACTTTAATTCCTATTATATATTAATGTAAATTTATTAATAACGCCAATATATATCAAATCTTAGGTAGTGTTTGGTAGAGTTTTGAAAATATGATTTGATAATAGAGTTGTATTTTGAGTTTGTGAGTTTTGAAATTATGATTTGAGTGTAGAAAATTTGTTTGGTTATGAGTTTTGAAAAGAGTTTTGAGTTGAATGTTGAATCGAATTTTGAATGTTTGATGTGACATGTAAAATAAGAAAATTTATTTAGTTATGAATTTTGAAAATGAGTTTTCAAAACTTAATTCAAAAAGTTATAACTCATAACCAAACGCACAATTCAAAACTCTATTAAAAATTCTATTTAAAACACATAACCAAACTCTTTTTAACATTAAAATTTAAAAAAAAAATGACATTTTGGCCTAAAAAAATAATTTTTATATTTAAAAAATATCAACAACAAATATAATTTTTTTTCTCCAAATAACAGGTGGCGATTGACGATAAATAAAAAAAAATACGTTATTCCGGTCAACCGATCGGACAATCAGCCGGATGTCCGGGGGGACGTCTGGGAGGATGACCGGGTAGACTCAAAATTCAAAAATCCTCTGCTTTTCAAAATGGAGAACGCGAAAAAGAGAGAGAGTAGTCAAACGTGAAGGAGAGTTACATTTTGAAATGTGTGGTGGAATCACATTTTGAAAACTCTATCCAAATATGAAATGCAAATGGAGGGATGGAATTATTTTTACATAACATAACCAAACACAGCCTTAATTTTTTTTGCCTCATGGTACAACTTAATCATTTATACACATTCTTCATACTCAAGTCTATTTATTATTATCAGCAATATTATTATTCTTTATTGTGTTTTTATTTACAAATAGAAAATAGTTTGAATAAAATCAAACAATAGATAAAATTAATAATCAAAAATATTTTTTGAAGTAATAAAATAGAAAATATTGTTGATTTTGATCACAGCTCTTCGGATTATTATGAGAACTTTCTAGATGATCTCTCGGATTCAGAGAGTTGGTCTGAATTCTTTTGGTTACAGTTACTATGTAGTTAGTTCAAAAAAAAAAAAAAAACCAAGAAGTTAATATGTAGTTGATTTTTGTATGTAATGCTTTGATACTTCAATACTGAACGTACCGATTAATTTTTTTTTGAGTGAAAATAGAATCCCCCAAAATTGTTACCCTCCTATAAAGCCCATTATTTGACTCTCAGTGACCCAAAAACCCAATGAGGGTCTCTCAATGGTCTAACCATAAAATCAAGGATGGACTTTGGGGGTGGCCGCACACCTAAATTTTTTAAAAATATTTTATATTATATTAAAAATTTTAAAATAATTTAAAATTATAGGAATTCGCGCATTTAAATTTTTTTTAGATAATTTCAAAATTATATAGAGTAACCCTCCAATTTTTTAAACTATTTGGAAATTTTTGACACAATAGGATGGAAGATGGTTTTTTAACTAATTACTTGATTACGTACATTGAAAAAGATATTGCTCGAGGGTTCGATGTAGACTCTATCATTCATGCTTTTGATATTATGAAAGAACGTCAAGCTCAATTGAAGATGCCTAATTTTAGTAAATAAATGCATGGAGAAATAGTTACCACTTTCTGTAAGTGAATATGGGCAAAAAAATATTCTCAATTGTATAATCATCTTTTTGTACTCAACTATGTTGACAAGGAATATATAGTTTAATATTTTATCATAATATTATTGATTTTTTTCATGTTGGTAGAAATTGATATTAAAAATTTTAAATTTTATTGATTAGAGGTTAAATGTATTTTGACTCTCCCAAAGTTATAATCCTGGATCTATCCTTGCATAAAATTCTATACCATAAAATTAATTTTATCAGGTCCATTGGCCTCGTTTGGGAAGTGGCTATTTTAGTAGGCTATTTTAGTTATGTGTTTGGGAAGTTGGATTAAATTTTTGGATTAATTGTTGTATTGAAAAATGTGTTTGAAATGATGTTTAAATTGAAATAACAAATTTACCCTTCATTTTATTTTTTTTAAAATTGATGTATAGGGATAAAAATGTAAGTAACCAAACCTGCAGCCTACACTGTTGGTGGCAGTGTAGGCTGTGCTCTGCAGCAGCCGGCCAAAAGTCAACTTTTTTTTCTTTTGTGAAAATCAAGGAAAATGTTGCCACAGGAGGGCTTTTGGGATTTTTTTTGTCAAAATAGCCTAAACCCGGCTACTTTTTTCCTTCCCAAACACCCCCATTGTTTTCCTCTTGATGGCCCAACTATTGTAGCTCCACCTACCCAAAAATTAAAGTTTTAGGTGGGCTAAAATTTTTCCCACTCTAAGGCCCATATTTTTGCTTGCATGGCCCATATGACAAAACCATGTGCCCAAAAATTGAAGCTTCACATTGGCTAAATGAGTGAGGGTACATTTGGTAATTTGTTGGCTGAGATAAAAGTTCATTAAGAGAAATTGGTAGCTTTTTGGGGTTAAATTTATTTTTGTAGTAAAACAATGTATTCATGTTTGGTAAAAATTGGAATCAAGATTTGATTCGCAGTTTGAGTTCAATCCAAAGTGACTTTTTGAGTCTTATTTTTATTTCATGATTTTTTTTTTTTTTGAAATCGAAAAAAGGAAGCTCCTTGCAGACATCATTGCTTCCGTAGGCCTGGTCTTAGAATAATCGATTGTCAGTCAGATTTAACTCAACTCATAGGAAGGGACCCCCACCGAAAAATTGATGTGTGTCAACTATTCCATCAGGAGTCTCAGATGATTATACAACAAGAGTACAATATGTTCACACCACATCAGTTCAATCAAGTTACATACATATTTCATAAACTAGTTTGTCCATAGAAATTATTCAAGATCAACATCATCAAAGTTCTCCATCCCAGAGCTCCTCAACTGTCTTGAAAGGCCCAGTGACAGAGATGAACTCTTCTCCAAGATGGACCCTACTTTGGGGGATCTCACCAATCTTCTTTGTCTCTTCTTCATTCAAACCCCAATCAAATATCTCAAGGTTTTGTTTCATTCTCTCATTGTTGTAACTTTTGGCCACTATTGCAACCCCTTGTTCATACTCCCACCTCAGACAAACCTGCATTTCATATGCTCAATTAATAAGCCTTTCAAAAGTATATAATTTGTTTCATTTTAGTTTTTTATATTTGATTTGTGTCAATTTAGTCTCTATGTCATCTAATTTGTGTTTAAATTGTCCTCAACTCAATTTTCCATCCAAATTTTATAACAGAAACAGGGATATTTTTGTGCAAATATGGAGGGAGATGCTGCTAGGACCATTTAAATATAAGAAAAATGATTTGTGGCATTAAAAAGTTGGGCACTAATGCCCCTAATTTTCATTTTGGGTAACTGGCTTCTTTTTTTTTTTTTTTTTTTTTTTGCCTTATATGAAAATTAGGGACATTAGTGCCCAACTTTTTAGTACCACAAATCAAAACCGTAAATATAAATCAAGTAAGGTAAGTTGGAGACCAAATTAATATAATTAAAATATCTATAATTAAAATCAAACCGAGCATAATCTTTGCCCAAAAGTCAATATGTATTACATGTACTAATTAGTCTATTAATTAGTGTACTAATACTAATTATGACACTATTATTAGTCTCACTCATTAATCACATTACAAATATCAAAAACTTCTTAAATTATACTATATCATCAATTAGTATACTAGTTAATACATTAATTAATACATAATATTATTCTTTTGAATATATTTCCCACGACACCGCTCATTAACTTTTCAGTGCATATTTTTATACATTTTTTTTTTCTGCATACGTAGCATAAAGAGTTAAATTTGAGCGGAAAAAAAAAAAAAAAATACAACACACTTCCTAAAACACCGTCTCTCTCACAAGAGAAGTGACATGTTGTATGATGTAGTATTCAACTCTCTCTTCTGAGAGACCATAATTTAAGTACCCGTTTGGCACGTGGATTTGGGTGAAATTGGGATTATTTAGTCAAAAAAAGACAAATTAGATTTTTTAGCTCAATAAAATAAAATGTCACATTTAGATCATAATTATTTTATTTTTCTCTTATAAAAGTCAAAAAAATTTATTAAAATGAAATTTTTTAACTCCAATTAAAATAATTAAAAAATCAACTCACATTTCAAACGAATCAAGTATCTCTCAACTTATTGAGAAGAATATATCAATTTGTTAAAAATATATACTTCACAACAATGCTACAATGCTACGGACACCAACTTTTTACCAAAATATCTATCAAAACATGTGGATCCCACGTGAGTGTGGATCCCGCACCCTATATGAGTGATTTGGTAGATTTGTTTGTGAGTGATTTGGTAGATTTGTTAGTATCCGAATTAATTTTCTTTACCTGCGCAACACTCTTCCCTTTGGCCTTTGCAATATCATTTAGGACCTCAGACTCCATAACTCTGCTAGAGCCCCAACTGGTTCCAGCTGCCCCTAGAGGAGAGAATGCCGCTACAATGATTCCATTGGCCTTGCAATAATCTCTTAGCTTCTTTTGTTGCCAATATGGGTTCAATTCCACCTTTTCAACATCAGTGAAAACATATTATTAATTGCTTGGCATAAATACTTTGCTTTTCAATGAAGTTATACATACATGCGTGTAGGTGTGTTCGTAGAAAGAAAACTGATTTGCTAATATAAATTTTTATATATAAAAATCTATTAGAATAATGTGGAAGTCACATTTCAAAAATAATAATTCAAATTGATTAGTTTTTGAGTTTAAAATTAAGAGTAAATTACAAATAAATTTCTTCAGATTTGCTTAAAATACAAATAATTCTTATAGTTACAAAAATTACATCCTTAAAAAATTTCTAATCGCATGACAAATGACTCGACTCTTTTCGTTAATTAGCCATTAAGTCAATTAATAATTTTAATGACATCATCAATATATTTTAATTAAAAATTATGATAATTACATTCTTGTATGGAGGCAAGTTAATGAATTTTATTTTATTTCCATTTAATTCTGTTAAATGAAAAACTATGATAAGTCAAAATCACAAAGGACAATCTCTATTCTAATACAAATATTAGGAGATATATTTATAATTTATCTTAAAATTAATGATTATAAAGCAAGTTAATATGTCCACATAATTATGTATAGATACACTTTGGTCAAAGAAATACTAAAGTCACTGGGGAAAAAAACCTCACTTGATTGACAGCTGGAGGGATGGTTGCACAGGCAAGGATTTGATCAAGTTTTTTAGGAGTGAAATTACTAACTCCAATGGATTTAGTGAGGCCTTGTCTTTGGCAATCTTCCATGGCTTCCCAAACAGACTTGAAGTCCATTGGAATTATGTCTTCTGTCTTTGGTGGGTACTCAATAGCCCCAGGCTTCATGCTCATTGGCCAGTGTATCAGAAACAGATCAAGGTACTCTAACTTTAGTTCCCTACATATTCAAACAAAAAAAACATCAATGAATTTATGGCAAGTTCACTTTGAACCATATACGGAAACAAAAATTCATGGAAGAAGAAGTTCTTGTTAAGAAAAGTCAGATCATTTGTCTGAAACCTCACTACCTGAGGGTCTTTTGAAGGGTAGGGAGGACAAGTTGGGGATGAGAATCAGTACACCATAGCTTGGAGGTGATGAAGAGCTCATCCTGGGATTTGACTAAGCCAAGTCGAAGAGCTTCTTCTATGGCTGCACCAAGAGTTGACTCAGTTTGGTACACAGAAGCTGTATCAAAGTGTCTGTAGCCAAGCTCAATTGCTTGGAGCACTGCTTGTATAACTACTTTTGCAGCCACAGGTGGAAAAGTTGCTGTGCCCAGTCCCAAAACAGGCATTTTTTGGCCAGAATTGAGAGCAATTTCTGGGACACTATACAAAGCCATTTCTGGGCAGTGTGTTCTTTGGGTTGAAGATAAGCTTTGTATATCATTCTTTATATAGAGAAATTTCTTCATTTTTATCCTCTGAATTATTTTATTATTTTATTATTTTATCCTTAAGTTTGTAATTGTTATTCATGTGGTTGGAGATTATTATACAAATCAATAATCGTTGGTTTTAATTAAAAAAGAGAGAGGTGGTTATAGAATTTAAATCAAGCAACATATCACTCATTTTTCTCGTTAATTTGAACAAAGTACACCTAACCAATTAAATGGGAGTTTATTCATATGATTTAAGTTGCTCAAATTATAATTTTTTTTTTTCTTCCTCCCATCAAATTAGGATATAATGATTATTGATTTGTACAATCATCTCTACTAAAATGACATGGACAGAACTTAGAAATTTTAAGCACTAAATAAATGAAATCAAAAGTTTAAGAATGAAATAAAAAAAACTAGTAATAGTTTAGGGGATAAAAGTGAATTTGATCTTACTAAGAAAAAGTTTAAAAATATAGAAATCGATCATAAAATTAGACATAATTTTCTCATATATAGTGGAATTTTCTTTTTAATACATGTGAAAGAGTTGTATCTAGTTTCATGATTGATTTTACGTTCCTATCAATTTGGCGTTTTCTTTGATTTCAAAATTGTTCCATTGATTAATAGTTCTTTGGATTGAATTCAAAGTTGATAACTAAAAAATATAAACTAAAAATGGTATTTCATTTTGACTAATAATCATTAGCGTTTTTCATAAATAAAGGCTTCATTAATTAGCTATTTTAATAGATTTTTTAGTTTTTGGTTATTTTAATGGCTAAATTTTTTGTGTTTGGGAAGATAATTATTTTTTTTATAATTGGATGTGATATTTGCAAGAAAAAAAGTGAAATGATTATAAGTTTAAATGATATTTTATTTTATTAACTATTTTAGTCTATTTTATCTTTTTGTGAATTTTAACCAAAAAAAAAAAATAAAAATAAAAAAACTAAAATTCAACTTGCCAAACCGGGGGATAGGCTATGTTTGGGATAATCTTTTTTGACTATTTTAGTCTCAAAAAGATAAAATAGGCTAAAAAGTCAACAAGAAAAAATGTTATATCTAAATCATAATTATTTCATTTTTTCTCTTACAAAAGTAAAAAAAAAAACCAAAAAATTCATTTCAAACAAAACTTTTTAATCTTAAACTAAAATAATTAAAAAATCAAAAAACTAACCCACATCCCAAATGAAGACATACTATCCGGGCTGTCTCTACTCAGAATAACTAAACACAAAATATAAAAATAAAAATATATATAAAACCCACCGCATATTGTGCCTGTTTGGCACAGCTTATAATCAGCTTATTCCAGCTTTCAGCTTAATTTAAGCTATTTTGATGTGTTTGGTTTAACTTATAACTTATAGCTTATAGCTTATACCTTTTTGGAAGTCAGAAATCAACTTATTCTTTGAGTGGGGCAGGAGATGCTTTAAGAATAAACTGAAAATCAGCTTAAGCTGAAAGTTATAAACTATAAACTGTTTAGACATAAGTTATAAATAATTTCCCACAGCTCTACCAAACAGGACTATTATATCCAATCTTCCCTTATCCATAAACAAAGAGGGCCTTAAGAGTGGGACACAGTGTGGTGTGGGGTAGGGTGTCGGCCACCAAATTCATCAAGTGAACGCATTAGGTAGGGTGTACTTCCGCTATGTTTGGCATTTTTTTTAGGTTAAAATAATTATAAAAAGATAAAATAGATTTTTTTTTTTAATTTTTATTATAAAAGTGTATTATATTAATTACTTCTCAAATAATATTTAAAAAATTATAATATAAAAATATTTAAATAAAATATTTGGTCGATTTGATTTGTAGCGGTATAAAAAATTTTAACATTGAAATAGATCATACGTTATGAAAAACAGATAAAAATTAAAATTTCGGTTGGTTTCAATCGGTCGGTTCAATTTTATCGATTTTTCTTACATTCCTAATTATATATATTTGTTTAAAATAAGATAAAAGATATGATAAGAGGAGAGTGATTATTTTTAATATTTGGATAAAAGATTTCCTATATTCGACGATAGGGGATATACAATACTTTGGGATGGTATTACATATCTTTCCTTTTGCATTATACAGGCTATGTTTGGGATAATTTTTTTTGGTTATTTTAGCCACAAAAAGACAAAATAGACAAAAAAATTAATAAAACAAAATGTCACATTCAAATCATAATCATTTTTTTTTTTTTTTTCTTACAAAAGTAAAAAGATCAAAAAACTCATTCCAAACAAGATTTTTTAATCTCAAACTTAAATAGTTAAAAAGTTAAAAAATAACTCATATCCTAACCGAAGGCATACTATCCAAACTATCTGTAACTAAACATAAAATAAAATATATATATATATATAAAACTCACCTTATATTACATACATGAGTGGTGATTCATCCCACTAATTTTTGAACCACTAATAATTCTAATGAGCTTAAAAAAAAAAAAAAAAAAAAAAAAACTCAAACCAAAACATCACATCACTTAAATGGAGACCACTGTACCACATCATTTGTAATACTCTAGAACTCTCAATTTATTGCTCCAAAACGTTATTCTTACATACAGTCTCCCCCTTATCCGTAAACAAAGAGGCCTTAAGAGTGGGACACAGTGTGGTGTGGAGAATGCTGTCGGCCACCAAATTCATGACGTGAATGCATTAGGTCGGGTGTACTTGGGCCATGTTTCGCATCAGCTTCTTATTTTAAAGTAGTCCAAAAAAAAAAAAAAAAAAAAAAAAGAGTAAATTACATATTTCCCTTGAGGTTTAGTAAAATTATAGATATTTTTTTGATGTTTTAAAAATTACAGATACCTTCTAAAGGTACTATTTACATAACAAATTAGGAGGCAAATTGTTATGAAAATATAAATCTCAGGGGATAATTTGTTATGAAAAATAAACCTCAGAGAGGTATCTGTAATTTCTCAAACCTCAAGGAGTATCTGTAATTTAGCTAAATCTCGAAGGAAGTATATGTAATTTTCCCAAAAAAGAAATAAAATATGATTTTTAATTTAATAAGATAAAATATCATATCACATTTAAATAATAATTATTTTATTTTTTCTGTCATAAAAATTTAAAAAGTCCAAAAAATTATGAAATAAACTCTCATAAAAATTAAAAAAAGTCAAAAAAATTCATAAAATAAGACTTTTGAATCTCAAATTAAAATAACTAAAAAACTGATCCACATCTAAACGGAAAAGATTTAGATGTTTTTGTGTTTTGTTTTTTATTTTCATTTTTTTATATTAAAAAAAAATTCTCGTGAGAATGGTTTGATTGTGTGGATGTGAGCAACAATAATAGGGATATTTCTACTTTTTTAATTTCTCTGGGTGCATTTTATTTCTTTATACATTCAATTTTATATTTTTAATAAAAAAATTTCTTTACTGATAAAAAAAAAAGAAAAGTGAATGCATTATTGTTGTAATAAAAAATACATTATGAATGGACTGCTATAATAATTTGTATTGATCACTTTCAGAAGGGAAGTGGACTATTTCAATTGGTTATATAATTTTTTTTTTTTTGACTATTTTAATCTGATTAAAAAAGTTATGTTTGAGAAGTTGATTAATTTTTTTTGTAATTGATTTTATGATTGTGAGAGAAAAAATAAAATAATTATAGGTCAAATATAATATTTTATCTTATTAATTATTTTAACTTATTTTGTCTTTTAATTAACTATTTTAATCCAACCCTTTTTCCAAATAAGGCCAATATATTCTTTTTGAATTATGATTCTCTCTATTCTATATTTGTAATGGAGTGGTCCCATTCTATCGTCCAATGGAAGTGTAAAGATCTTTTTTTAATCTATATATACTATTATATAACAACAATTACAAAACGTTATCATCTTATTAAGGGTAAAAGTTGCAAAAAATTTTTCTCATTTTTTATTTTTATTTTGTTTAATTTTTGTTAATATGTGTCACAATATGATTAGTTTATAAATTAATTTTATATTCTTCAAATAGAATTTTAAATTTATATTCTTTATTAAATTATGTTATCGTAATTGGAATAAAATCAATATTCATTCCTTAATTTATACATCATTTATTAAATTATAAAATAAAATTTTAAATTTAAATTATTCTTTAAATTATGTTATTACAATTAGAATGGGATCAATATTCACAAGTATCATAATGATATGTCATAATATTATTAGTTCAAACATAATATGTTATTAGATACAATTGTTTAAATTATTAATCGCTGTTAAAAGTTTATATTTATATTTGTTTTCATTTTTGGTTTTAAATTTTATAAATTTTTGTATATCCTTCTCAACTACAGAGACTTGAGCACTAATTTTTTTTTAATACAAACAATTTTTTTTTAACAAAAAACAAAAATATTAAGTAAATGAATGACTTTTTTTTAACACTTGCCAAACATGGTCGATTCTATTATTTTTTTTTTCTTTTAATCTCAATTGTCAATTAAACAAATTAAAACAAAAAAATAATTTTTTTTTGGCTTCAATAGTTAAGAAGTAATTTTTGCTAAAATCAAATAGAAATAAACATTATTTTTCTATTAAAAGCATAGTTTGTGAAATTTATTTATTTTATATAATTAAAAAAATAGAAATTATGCGTGATAATTTATTGTTCTAGTAATGCTACAGACCCACACTTTCACCCATAATGATGTGGCAAGGGAGTTGTTAATGACAGAACCAAGATTTCATTATCGGAGGGCCAAAAGAAAAATAAATTTTTTCACTATATACACAAAACACACATGTATGTATAATATGATATATATATATATATAAATTATATATAGATTAAAAAAATTTAAATACCATAGAAGCAATTTCTAATAAGAAGAATAAATTTTTTTGGTGTAAAATAGAAAGATAATTTAAGATGGAAGAAAAATGACATATATATATATATATATATTTATATTGAGGGGCCATTTTATGTATAAAATGATATATATATATATATATTTTAAAATTTTAAGGCAAACAATAATTTTCATAGAAACAGGGGTGCCATGGCTCCCTATAGTCTTCTAGTTCCGTCCCTGGGAGTTGGGCACATGTCATTAATGTCATGTTTGTTTGGGCGGACTGGATTAACATTCCCATGACTAATAGTCCTAGGACTATGAATTCGTTGGATTATGTATCCTATCTTAACTAATAGTCAAGTTTAAAATAATTAGTCCGTACTTTAATTGTTTAACCAAATATCGGATTAATAATTTTATTGGACTAGTAGTCCAATCCCAAGCTCATGTCCACCCAAACAAACATGACCTAAGTGTATAGCAAATCAAGACTTAACACGTATGATACCACATCATTGTGGGTACAATTGTGGATTTTTTTTTTTTTTTTTGTCTCAAACATTTTCCTTATTGTTCATCTAAACTTTTTTAACACTTTCACGGTAAATCTTGTTATTTATTTATTTATTTAAATCTCAATTGTCAATTAAACAAACTAAAATAAAAAAATGATTTTTTGGGCTCAAATTGCTAAAAAGTGACTTTTGTTAAGATAAATAGAAATAAATATTTTATTTTTTTATTAAATGTGATAGTTCGTGAAATATCTATTTTAATTAAAAAATGAGGGTTATAGGTGATAATTTATTAATCATCTGGAATTATTTTCAAATCCAATAAGAATACCATTCTAAATTTTTTTCTTGCCCTTTTTTATCTAAATACTTTTATTTTGTAAGAAATTTAATTTTATTATATTTAAATATTTTATTGTAATTTTTAAATCAAAAATAATTTCTGAAAAATCATATTTAAATTATTTTATGTCATTATAAAATGTAATTTTTTTAATATCAATTTATTTGATGATCCCTTATAAAAGGTGTACTTTTTAAACATAATAAAAAAAATTCTATTGAAAAAATTTAAGCATATTGTTTTTGCTTTTATTCATTAATATTAAATTTTTAATTAATCATATTTATTATTAAAAAAATAAATTAGAAATAATTTTATATATTTATATATTCAATTTTTTTTTTCGATTGCTCAGATTATTTGGTGTCACTACTTAAATCCACTCAAATTTATTTGAATTTTTGAATTTTACATAGGTTTTTGCCAAATTAAAAATTATGTTGTCCAATTTAAAAAATTCCAAGCTTGACTCGAGTTACTTGTGTTGAACTCGCTCAAGTTTACAACTCTAGTAAGGCAGTTGAAAGTTACATGATTGAAGTTGTGACAAATTAAAAATTGATATATAAATTGTGATAAAATTGTGAAACCTAAATTTTAGGTTTTAATATTTTGTGTTTTCATAATTTACATATAAAAATCTAACTATTTATATTATTTTATATAAAAATATTTTATTAATTTTTTCACATCCTAAGCATAGCACGGGTTTTTACTGGTTTAAATTCATTATAAATTTGCATTCCTATTTTATAACCATTAGATATGTAATAGAAAACTTCCATTAGGTATGTGAAATGGAGAGGATCAAATTCATTTTTTTTTATGTCAGATTCTATGTTTAGTTTTTATATTTTTACACTTATACAGTTAGTACCAAAAAATTATAAAATTTATTTACTTGAATTGTATTATTCAAATTAATACATTAAGCCATATAACAAATGAAAACAATTCATAAAGACGAGAAAGAGTTTTATATAACGAGTATACTACATAACTAAACTGAGTGGTGTATCCTGTAAGCTACGTCTCCTAAGAGGAGACTTAGGTCAAGTTTGGGAAGTTTAGAATAAGTGCATTTTTTGATTTTTTTTGTATTATGTGTAGAAAAAGTAGAGAGGAGATGTTGATTGATGTGACCCAAAAAAGATAAAAAGATGAAATAAGTGCACTTATATTGGGTACCCAAACAAGGCCTTAAGGTGACCCACATAGATATTAATATTTGTAAATTATATATATTATATATTATTTATGTATTTATCTTTATATGTATATTTATCTTTTGATAATTATAGGGGATAATTATTGAGGTTGTCTAAAATATCAAGAACTCTAAATGGTGGTTTGGCTAAGGTCTATCAATTTCCACTAATTAAGTTTTCTTGATGGAAGGAAACTAACAAGGTTTATCTGATAATGTAACTATCTGATAAGGGTCCATGATCTAGCAGTTATAAATAGCCCTGTGGTTTTCCATTAATGAGGCATTCAAGTTCTGCATGGGTTAGAAGACACTTATTCCTAAAATGTGAAGTGAGTGATATAATATTGAGAGGTTCAGAAGAAATATACACATCACACAACTTGATCAACAATGACTGGAGGAGGTTAGTATAAATTTTATTTCGCTGTATATCCATACATATATGATTATATTATATGTGTATGATTTTCTTACATTGTGGTATCAGAGCTTACCTCCAAATCCATGTTGATCAGTATATAGATTCAATATATATATATATATATCTTGTTGACGTTCATATTTTTTTTTTTCTTTTGTTAATCCTGTTCTTGCAATTGTATAATTGTCTTCATCATGATTAGAATAATCTAAAATTTGGATTTATATCAATTTGTTTTATATGCTGAAGCTTGTCAAGCTTTCATTGCTTACTAAACTCTGTGTGTGTGAGAATGCATGTGCACGTTTGTCAAAGGGTAATTAAGATGTAAGAGTAGCTTCAGATTCTGATATAAAAAAAAAAAAAAAATTGTAAATAGTTGTGGAACTTTATTTTGTGAACAATTTGTTTCAAAATTTGGAATTTGTGATGCATAATGAATTATTTACAGAAATTAAATATCTTGGGACCATTATATTTGGGTTTGTTTTCTGTTCAATTAAAGGTTATACAGTGCCAAATTTATAAGATGGTTGAGCATTACAGTAATTCGAGAATAGCCACGACATCTTAAATTATTGTTATGTGTATAAAGTTAGAAAATAATTATATTAGATGGCATTTTATTACTTGCATTTAAATTAGTAAAATCAATTATTTTACCCACAGGAAGATAATTGTTTTATTAATTTATTTGGAATAAGATAGTAAGTTAAATATCAAAATAAAAATTTTCTATGTCCACAAATAATGGAATTATTTTTATTTTGTGAGAGATATTTACTAGTCTTATTAATAAAGTTACGTAGTTTCGATGCAAGTTGCAATCTTAGGGAGATTAGAATTTACTTTATTTTTTATTTTTCCCGTAGCATGATTTGTTCTTGGTTGTTGCAGTCATTCCTACTACATTATTGAATTCTGAATCATCTCATATTCCATTTTTAAGTGGTGAAAATTTTTCTAACTGGAAAGATAAGATTCTTTTGACTTTGGGGTGCATGGACCTTGATTTGGCGCTTCGTGTGGACGAACCACCTGTTCCCACGGAATGAAGTACGCTAACTGAGAGGGCTTCTTATGAGCGGTGGAAGCGATCTAATCGCTTAAGTTTAATGCTCATCAAGTCCCATATCAGTAAGGGTATTAGGGGTTCAATCCCTGACTGCAACAAGGTTAAGGTCTTCATGAAGGCTATTGAAAAGTAATTTGTGACATCTGATAAGGCATTAGCCAACACCCTAATGAAGAAGCTCTCAGGCATGATGCTTAATGGTTCTAAAGGTTTGCGTGAACACATTATGGAGATGCTGGACATTGCAGCTCAACTTAAAACATTGAAGATAGAGATTTCTGAGTTGTTCTTAGTACATTTTATCCTTAACTCTCTTCCTATGGAATATAGTGCTGTCAAAATTTCCTATAACACACAGAAGGAGAAATGGTCAGTAAATGAAGTTTTGGCCATGTGTGTTCAAGAGGAAGAGAGATTGAAGCATGAAAAACTAGAGACTGCCAATCTTGCATTTCATGGAAAAGGAAAAGGCCGAAAGGACAAAACTGTTCCACAACAGAAAGTGCAAATGAAACGTTATGGCAATAAAGGTGAATGCTTCTTTTGCAAGAAAAAAGGACACATGAAGAAGGCTTGTCCTAAGTACAAGAAATGGCTTGAGAAAAAAGGTAATCTATTCTTTCTTATGTGTTATGAATCTAACTTTGTTAAAGTTCCTGATAATACATGGTGGATTGATTCTGGTTCTACAATTCATGTTGCCAATACTATGCAGGGCTTTCTCAGCCTAAGGAAACCGACAACAAGTGAACAAGGCATCTATTCGGAAAATGGGATGCGTTCACATGTGGAGGCTGTGGGAACTTTTAGACTGATTTTAAATTTTGGCTTTGTTTTGGAGAACACTTTTTATGTTCCATCATTTTTTAGAAATTTAGTTTCGATTTCAAAATTAGTACCTTTTGGATATACATTTAATTTTGTTAGTTCGAGTTTCAATTTATTGAAAAATAATGCTATTATTGGAAATGGTTTTTTAACTGATGGTTTATATAAATTTGATTTGGATATTTCATATGAAAATAGTCTTTTAACCTTACATAATGGAATTGGCATAAAGAGAAGTATTACCAATGAGAACTCCTCTATGTTATGGCATAGAAGATTGGGACATATCTCAATGGAAAGGATAAAAAGATTAGTAAATGATGGAGTTTTAAATACTCTTGATTTTACTGATTTTGGTATTTGTGTGGATTGTATTAAGGGAAAGCAAACCAACAAGTCCACTAAAGGTGCCAAAAGAGGTTCCCATATTCTTGAGATCATACACACAGACCTCTGTGGACCATTTACTCCACCTTGTTTCAATGGTTAGAGATATTTTGTCTCATTTATTGATGATCATACACGATGTATGTATCTCTATCTTTTATTTGATAAGGCTGAGGCACTTGATGCTTTTAAAGCCTATAAAGCAGAGGTAGAGAAACAAACAGAAAAGAGCATTAAAATCGTGAGATCAGATAGAGGTAGAGAATATTATGAAAGGTACACAGAATCCGGACAAATACCTAGTCCATTTGCTAGGTTTCTTAAAGAAGAAGGAATAATTGCCCAATATTCAATGCTTGATACACCACAACAAAATGGTGTAGCTGAAAGAAGGAACCGTACACTTATGGACATGGCGAGGAGCATGCTTAGTTATTCCAATGTTCCTATAAATTTGTGGAGTGAAGCTTTGAAAACCACTGTGTATGTCTTAAATCGGGTTCCATCTAAAGTTGCTCCTAAAACACCTTTTGAATTATGGAAATGATGGAAATCAAGTTTGAGACATTCGCACATATGGGGTTGTGCAGTTGAGGTAAGGGTTTATAACCCACACTTAAAGAAATTGGACCTAAGAACTGTTAGTGGTCTTTTCATTGGCTATGCTGAAAACTCCAAAGGTTTCAAATTTTATTGCCCTTCATACACACTTAAAATTGTTGAGGCTAGAAATGCAAAATTTCTTGAGGATCATGAGTCAAGTGGGAGTGGTTTTTCTCGTGTCATAGAATTCGAGGAAATAAGGGACCCTATTGAGAAACCAATTGGGGAATTGGTTGTTGTTCCAAGCGTTATTCCAAATATCATTGAAGAATAACCAATACAAGAACAACTGCTCTATGAGGAACAAATCAATACAGAACCTCTTATTCAAAATCTAAATGAACCAATAAGAGTAAAGAGATCCACAAGAGAAAAGAAATCAGCTATTTCTAGTGATTACCTTCTATATTTACAAGAATTTGACTTTGATGTTGGACCTAAAGCTGATCCTAGTTCATTTTCACAAACTATGAATGGAATTAATTCCAATTTATGGTATGATGCCATGAAAGAAGAGATGAAATCAATGGCCACAAACAAAGTTTGGGATCTTGTTGAGTTACCAAAAGGAGCCAAGGCCATTGGCTATAAATGGGTCTATAAGACCAAAAGGAATTCTTCTGGTAACATTGAACAATATAAAGCCAGACTTGTAGCCAAAGGTTTTACTCAAAAGGAAGGAATTGATTACCATGAAACCTTATCTCCGGTTTTTAAGAAGGACTCATTTCGAATAATCATGGCCCTAGTAGCTCATTTTGATTTAGAGTTTGTAATAACCCCGACCTTGATTAACGCTAATTGGGACTTAATTATGTCTAATAATAATTAAGGGAAAAATCTGGAATTTATTTGCATGTGCATTGCATGACTTACGTGTTTTTATCTGTTCGGTGTCGGAATACCTGTTCGTGTTTTAAACTTTAACGTGTAAATTGGAAGCCTCATCGGCGCTCGATTCTGAAATCGATTAGTGTTGTGGACTAGTTAAATTTTATGTGATTTTATGGTAGGTTCAATTAAAATTCGATTTGGAATGTTTAAATCAGATTAAATAACATTTTAATAATGAACCTAGCTAATTACTACTTTGCCATTATAGTGGGCCAATTGTTTAAGTCTTGAATTAGCTACAAGACATCACTTTGTTCACCTCTAGTGAGTAAAACGGCTGAGAGAGGGAGTGAAGGGAGAATTGGGGTAGAATTGAGAATTTTGAGCTCAACAAGTGAATTTAGCTTGAACTTGAAGAGGAATTGTTTAGCCAAGCTTCCATACCTAGACTTGGAGACTCAAGGTAGGAGGAATTACTTTCTTAGATGTAAATCGAGCTATTTCTTGCATGAATCATGTGTAACTACCTACCTGAGTCTAGAATTAGCTCATACATGCTGAATTTAAGCTTAATCTATGCATGCATACTCAAATCATGCTATTTTGAAATGTTTTCATGAAAATTCTTTACATGCAAGGCCACATTCAAGTTATAGTCCATGAATTCAACAAAATTCTAAGTTTAATTTTACTTTGGATCATGTTTTGAAGCTTTGAAATCAAATTGAACTCTTGCATGTTTGTTTAACCCATGTTCTTGGAAATCTATGGCAATGGTGCTCAAATTGACTCACTCTTGGGCAATGATTTTATAAATTGGCTTTTGGAACTTGATGTACTATGTGTTTAAAGTGTTTTTCCAGAATTTGGGCCCAAGAGGTTGAGTTTTGGGTTGTAGAATGCTTGGTTCGAACTTGGGAGACAAATCTGAAAATTCCAGATTTTGCTTCCTCGCTCGAGCGAGCACCTTTGTCTAGGGCTCCGCTCGAGCGAGCATCGAGCGACCATCGCGCGTAAAATTTCAACATCTAGTATTTTTACTGTTTCATCAGACCGCTCGAGCGAAGCAAGGCTCGCTCGAGCGAAGCCTTTGATTTTGGAAGCTCGCTCGAGCGAAGTGAGGCTCGCTCGAGCGAGACCCCTGTTTTCAGCAATTTTTGAAAAACATTTTCTAAGACATTTTTACACCCCCATTCCATCCTAGGCATTCTTAGGTCATGTTTAAAGCTCCATAATAAGGGTTAGGGGTTAGGTACACACTTAGAACCGTGGATGCAAGTTTTGTACAATTTGAGTGCATATTTCAAAGTGTGTATCCGTTATGTGTTATGTAGGTCGCGTGCCCCAATCCGTTTGACCTTCTTGACTTCGTCTACTTGTATCAACGCCCACTGTGAGTAATAACTTTGTAAAGTTATGTTCAATGTTATGTATTTTCAGTATACTATGATATGAAATGATTGGTTCTTGAAAAGCTATGATATGTTGAAAATGAATGAATGAATGTCCAAATTTTCTGAAATGTACTTGTGGCACCCTTAGTTCATATGGCCCTCGCCCGGGGGTAAGAATACCGTGGCCGATGGCCCTCGCCCGGGGGTAACAATACCGTGGCTGATGGCCCTCGCCCGGGGGTAACAATACCGTGGCCGATGGCCCTCGCCCGAGGGTAAGAATACCGTGGCTGATGGCCCTTACCCGGGGGTAACAATATCGTGGCCGATGGCCCTTGCCCGGGGGTGACAATACCGTGGCCGATGGATCTGTTAGCTAATGGGTGTACCATGTATGACCTTATGCAAAATATGAATATGATTATGAATGTGAATCTGAGCATGTACCTGAATCTATTTCTGATTGGAAATCTAAATATGCACAAGACGCTATTTCCGATATGAATGTGTTTCTGATATAAACCCTGTGATGAACATCATTCATTAAACCCCTTTACTCTGTTATTATTCACTGGGCTTTCGCTCACAGTTTATTATATATATGTAGGTGAGCCGGCACAAGACCCTGGCCAGAGTTGAGGGCCCCCTCTGTTTCGTTTTGTTTTGGTCAAGCCACCTGTTGCGCCTCCCGAGGAGGTTCCGCTTAAAGTCTAACACCGTGGCAGTTTTGCACTTCATGCTAGTTGATGGTTGTGTGTTGTAATGTCGGATCTTGGGAGTGTTTAATGTAAATAATTTGTATATATGGGTGTATCTGACTAGCATGATTACGTATATAAATAAGTTTTGAATTTCCTGTCCCATGTATGTCATCACAGCTCATTGGACCTTGTTTATTTTACATTATTGCTTCCGCAGCCCTCATAATATTTGTTAATGTCTTCTGAGGCCGTAGGTAATCTACGGATTACTGGCCGGTTACGGTACCGAACCTATGGGGGCGGGTTTGGGTTGTGACAGAGTTATACCAAATGGATGTGAAAACGACTTTTCTTAATGGGGATCTTGAAGAAGAGGTATACATGGTTCAACTTGAGGGATTTTCCTCAAAGGATAATCACTTGGTTTGTAAGTTAAAGAAATCTATTTATGGACTTAAACAGGCCTCCCGCCAATGGTATTTAAAATTTCACAACATTGTTACTTCATTCGGGTTTACGGAGAACATTGTTGATAATTGTATATACCTTAAGGTTAGTGGGAGTAAATACATATTCTTAGTCCTGTATGTAGATGACATTCTACTTGCAAGTAGTGATTTGGGTTTGCTACATGAAATGAAAGAATTTCTTTCTGAAAACTTTGAAATGAATGATATGGGTGAAGCCTCATATGTCATTAGCATAGAGATTCACAGAGATAAATCTTGTAGAACATTGGGACTATCTCAGAAGGCCTACATTGAAAAGGTTTTGGAAAGATTTAACATGAAGTCTTGTTCACCTTCTGTAGCACCTATTGTCAAAGGAAACAAATTTAGTCTAAATCAATCACCACAAAATGATTTGGAGAAAGAATAGATGAAAAACATACCTTATGCATCTGCAGTAGGTAGTCTCATGTATGCTCAAGTCTGTACAAGACCTGATATTGGGTTTGTAGTACGAATGTTAGGCAGATATCAAAGTAATCCAGGCCTTGAGCACTGGAAAGCTGCTAAGAAGGTTATGAGGTATTTGCAAGGAACTAAGGACTACAAGCTTACACACAGACATGCGGATTCACTAGAGGTGATTGGATATTCAGATTCAAATTTTGCTGGATGTTCCGACACTAGAAGATCTACTTTAGGATATATATTTCTTCTTGCTAGAGGAGTTGTATCTTGGAGAAGCATCAAGCAGTCCATAACTGCTTCGTCTACTATGCAAGCGGGATTTGTTGCATGCTATGAAGCTACAACACAGGCCTTATGTTTAACAAATTTTATCACAGGACTAAGGATTGTTGATTCCATATCAAGACCACTAAGGATTTACTGTGATAATTCGGTTGCAGTTTTCTTTTCTAAAAACAATAAAAGTGGCAGCCGAAATAAACATATTGACATAAAGTATCTTGTTGTTAGAGAGAAAGTCAAGATGCAAGAAATTGCTATTGAGCACATCGACACTGAGCTGACGGTTGCAGATCCCATGACAAAAGGATTGTCGACTAATTAGCTCTTTTGATGTATGAAATTACTTTCTCATTTTGAGGGATTCGCTATTGAAAACAATATTTATTTAGAATAAATACATGACCTTTGATTGTGCACTTAAAGTATTTGTCATGTTTGTTATCCATTGGGATACATAAAGTAGGACCCGAATGGCTATTTGTTAGTCATTTGTAAATTAAAGTATTTTATTTAGTACTCATTGAGAAGTGTCATACATTGTAATTTATATAAGGAAATGTTCATTAAATGGGGCATAATCGCTACGATTCGTGTAGTAACACTTGGCAATGGAGTGTGAGGATTTCAATATTAAAGTTTAGGCAAATTTAATAGCCATAATTCAATACATATCATCCAATATAGTATTTATATGATTTGTGGACCAAGTGGGAGAATGTAAGCTGTGTCTCCTAAGAGGAGACTTAAGGTGGCCCACATACATATTAATATTTGTAAATTATATATATTATATATTATTTATGTATTTATCCTTAGATGTATATTTATCTTTTGATAATTATGGGTGATAATTATTGATGTTGCCTAAAATATCAAGAACTCTAAATGGTGGTTTGGCTAAGACATATCAATTTCCACTAATTAAGTTTCCTTGATGGAAGACAACTAACAAGGTTTATCTGATAATGTATTTATTTGATAAAGGCCCTTGACCTAGCAGTTATAAATAGGCCTGTGGTTTTTCATCAATGAGGCACTCAAGTTCTGCATAGGTTAGAAGACACTTATTCCTAAAGTGTGAAGTGAGTGATATAATATTGAGAGGTTCAAAAGAAATACACACATCACACAACTTGATCAACAATGGCTGGTGGAGATTAGTATAAATTTTATTCTGTTATATAGCCATACATATATGATTATATTATGTGTATGATTTTCCTGCATATCCTTCCATTTATTAAGTGATGTGTAGTAAAAGGTAATATCACAGCTGAGCACAGATAATTTTTTTTTTTTAATCTCAAAGTTCTCCATCCCAAAGTTCCTCAAGAGTCTTGTAAGGCCCAGTGGCAGAGGTGAACTCCTCTCCAGTAACTCCTCTACTTTGGGGGATCTCACTAATCTTCTTAGACTCTTCTTCACTCAAAGCCCAGTCAAATATCTCAAGGTTTTGCTTCATCCTTTCTTTGTTGTAGCTCTTCACCACTATTGCAATATCTTGTTCATACTCCCACCTCAGACAAACCTGCAGTTTATATATATAATTAACTAGTAAGTTTTCCATGGTTCCCCCCCCCCCCCCCCCCCCCAAAAAAAAAAAAAAATTAAATACATTGTTTCAAACTATACAATTTGTTATTTTGATACAAATATTTTAATTGTATTGATTTAGTCTCGAAACTATTCAATTTGTGTTTAAATCGTCTTGGACGTCATTTCTTTTTAGAATTTATGATGGGAGTAGGGTTATTTTGCTCCAAATTTGGATGGAAACAGTAATGAGACCATTTGAACATAAATTGTACAAATTGGAGATTAAATTTAAAATAAAAATAAAAATAAAAATATGGGAGTCAAATGAAAGCAAGTGCATATTTTGCCCAAAAATCAATGTATCTCAGATTTCATTTTTGATTCCCAACCCCATATTAACTTTTCAATGCATATTTTTGTATATTTTTATGTGTACCTAGCATGATGGTTGAAATTGAAAAGATCAAAATGTACAAGAAAAAAACCGCTATAGATAAAAAAAAAAATCCCAAAATAATATCCAAAAAATATATTTAATAGTTGAGATTAATTTTATGTGTAGATCCCACCATACAAAACATAGATCTCAATCACACACTATTTCTCCGATTCAATTCATGGTGCTTAATTCTGAGCCTACAGACTTTCTCTAAAAAAAAAAAAAAAAGAGTACAACACCGCTCGTCTAATAAGAGAGGTAGATCCTACATGCATCACATTGTGTGCGGGTCACCTCTCCTACAAGAGAGTGACTTACGCCGTACTTTCAAATGTTAAAGATCAAGAAACCCTTCTATTTAAGTCCCACACTTCAAATAAATTAGGAAAACACAGTTTTTTTTTTAATGATTAGTTTTCTTGATCTATAACATTGTTCTATTTTGGAACATATTAATTTATAAAAAAATACCTGAGCAACACTCTTCCCTTTGGCCCTTGCAATTTCATTCAAGACCTCAGACTCCATAACTCTGCTAGAGCCCCACATGGTTCCAGCTGCTCCAAGAGGAGAGTATGCAGCTACAGTGACTCCATTGGCCTTACAGTAATCTCTCAGCTTCTCTTGTTGCCAATATGGAATATGGGTTCAATTCTACCTTTTCAACATTAATCAAAAACATTTTATTAATTCCTTGGCGTAATTGTTTTTTGATTTTTAATGAAGCTACTACATGTGTATATGTGTGTTTATAGATATGAAAATTATTTGTAAACGTAAAATTTATATATAAAAATTCACCGGTTTTGTATATATATAAAATTAAGGAAAAATATCAAATCAGTGTAATTTCATAAAAATAATATAAATTGGTGAGAAATTTTGTAAATATTAATAATTAAAATTGTAAACTTTTTCATAAATTTGTAATTTTTCTTTTTTCAAAATTCTACCGGGGTGCAATTACTCATAAAATTTATACGAAAATGATATAATGATATTTTTCAAATAGAAAGTCAGTCGATATGTTATTGGTTTACAATTGATGAACATAAAATTGTTACATTATCCCGCATGCATATATATATATATGTATATATATATTTATATACCATTACTCTTTATAAAAAAAAATTTAACACGATGAGATTTACCAATTCTATCTTTATTTGTTGATATATTTTCTTGTTCTTTTCATGAGGGTAATGGTAGGTAGGTCGTAGGTACATAGAATTCGTACACACACACACAGACCAAAAAAAAAAAAAACTATCATTCTGGTAATATTTTTTCATATAAATTATGTATACATATCTTTGTTGTTTCATTAGACGCAAGTTTCATTGTATTAATTAATACTTTATCACAAAAAAAGAGAATTTTTATTAACACAATAAAAAAATAAAAATAAAAATAAAAATTTTAACAAGTTATTAATGATTATTGAGAAAGTTATAATAATTTAATTTTGTATATGCAAACTTGTTAAAGAGGAATACTAAAATCAATGGAAAAAAAAAAAAAAAAAAAAAACTCACTTGATTGACAGCAGGAGGGATGGTGTAGACACCCCATTTTTGACCGACCTTAAGACTCAGACGTCACCGATTGAGCGCTTGGTGATGTTGCATATTGTGCTCGTTCTGAAGTTGCGGAGTCCTAGCTAGCTGCGAGCCTTGCCTCCGGACTTCCGGATTCTTTTGTGCTTTGCCTCGGTTTGCGAACCAGGCCCTATTTTCTCTGTTTTCTCTTCCTGAAGGGAGGGAGAGGTCTCGTAGACCATCTCTTAGTGGCCGTAGGCTACGTTTTGTGGTCGTAGACCATTTTTCCCGTTTGGAGCCCAGTTTTCGGTTTTCGGAGTCGTCGGCCGTGTGTCTCGGTTCGGGACCGCTTAACTACCTCCGTTTGCTCCGGTTTTTGGCGCACACCTTATTTCCTCCTTTTTGAGGAACACTGTGGCCCGAGAGACCAACTTTGTGGTCAAAACGCCACTTCTGAAATTTCCCCCCTTGTTTTGCTCCATTTAAATTGGTTTTTTTTCCCCTCTCTTTTTTTCCCCCCTTTTTTTTGGGTTTCAAAGATGAGTCCCTCTATATAATACACCCTTGAGCTCTATTTTTAAGGGTTAGACACTTTTGGCTTAGGCTCACAACCCTCCTACTCCTCCATAACTCTCCATTTTCAAGTTCAAACATCCATTTTCTTGCACCATTTGTACTACAACCCCTAGCCTATCACCTCCATTACTCATTTTAGTACCTTGGAGGACATTTGAAGAGGTTGAAAGCTCAGATTTTCGGACTAAAAGCTGTTGGAAAGTTGTTCTTCAAGGGTGAGTTCCTATTTCCCTTAAACTTGCACTTTTTTGCATGATTGTTTAGCTTTACTTGCAAGTATTTTTGGACTTCGAGCCAAACTGAAAAAGATCATATTTTAAGGTCATCTTCATGTTTTATTAAGAACTTTTTGCTGTTTGAAGTCTTCTTCTCTCCCTTTGTTCTTTACCTCTCTTTTAGGGCCTATTCTTGCATGATATGTTAGCCATGTTTTTAAGCATTTCTGGGCTCCAAGCCAAACTGTAAAGTGGCTTTTTTTGAGCCCTTCTTCAACTTTGTTGAAGGGATCTTCACTGTTTGAGGCTTCTACCTGTCACTTGCCTCTTTATCCCTCTTTTGGCCTTATTTTCCCATGTTTTGTTAGCTCCTTGTGCTTGTATTTCTGGGCTCTGGTCCGAACTGTAAATAGCCTTATTTTGACCTCCTCTTCATGTTTGATCAAGGGTATTTTTCTGTTTGAGACTTTATTTTTGCTCTTTGTGTTTAAACCTCCTTTTAGGCCTATTTTTGCATAATATTTTAAGATTATTTGTGCATTGTTTTGGGCTTGTTCATAAACTGTAAAATGCCATTTTTTGGGCCCCTCTTCAACATTGTTGAAGGGCCCTCATCTGTTTGAGGCCAGCAGCTGCTACTTGCTTCTTTATCTCGCTTTCGGGGCCATTTTTGCATGTTGGTTTAGCCTTATTTGTGTTCACTTTTTGGCCTTACTTAAAACTGTAAATATTCTTGTTTTGGGACTTCCTTGCTTCTGTATTCACACTTCATGTTCAAATAATGCATGCATTGCATAGCCATAGGTCATTCCATGTGCCTAATTTCATGTTTCGGGTCTCATTCCATGCATCGGGTGTCATTTTGCCATGTTTTGGGGCTGTTTTGCACCATATTTTGGTACTGAAATTTGTATTTTTGCACACCATATTCCATGCCTTGCCATGCTTTGGTAGAGTGGCATTCGTGCCTTAGGTTCGGTCCTCGTGCACGCATCTCGAGTGTCTCATTTTCACCTAATGGCCTTCTATGTGAGTGTGGCTGAGGTCCACTTGTGTTGGTGTAAGCCCATTATGCATTGTGTATGCCATTTCGATTCATAGCATTGTGTATGCTAGGTTGCATGTTAGAGCATCGCGTATGCCATGTTACATCGAGCATTGTGTATGCCATTTCATAGCATTGTGTATGCTAGGGTGTATGTTAGTCGCATTCATGCATGTCATGCATATTGCATTGTGTTTGGGATAGGAGTTAGCCAGAGCACGGGAAACGAGGTACGTTTCGTACTCCGAGTGACGGAACGTGTCTCAATTCCCTAGTCGCCGACACTCCGGATTATCCATGATGGAGTTTAGGCCTTGTTGTGTTTTCATGTGCATTCATTTCATCTTGAGTCGTGCAAATCGACCCCTCGGCCATCATGCATCGATATACGTGATTGGTGACACGAGAATCGAGACATGCATACATATGTGAAAATACATTGCCATGCCCCTTTCTTGCTCTCCGTTACAGCAAATCAAGAATCAGCAGCCTTCCGACGCTTGGCACGCTTTCCAAGAACAATTGCAAACAGAGGCTAATTGAGGCATCGCGATGGATTTCCGCGCCAAGGCAGCCCAAACATACATCATTCATCAGAGTCGAGGCAGTCCCTGGCTTGCATGCCAATTTATAGCTTTCCTAGTTTAATTTGTAAATTAATTAGGATTTTTGTATTTATTCAGGACTGTATTATTTATTCATTCAGGACTGTATATTATTTATTTGGACCTTCCGAATGAGGGCACAATTGTAATAAGTGTGCGTGTGTGTGATGTATGTCTTCCAACCCTACGTCTTTCTCCCTTTTATTTACCTGCTTATGATGGTTAGATTAGGGCATGTTTCAATTAGCATACAGTATGATAGCATGTTTGCATTCATTCATCTGTCTTGCATGCACTGGGCTCGGCGTATCATACTAACTGCATTGTATTTCAATTCCAAGTTGAATACTTGTTAGTGTAGACACCCCATTTTTGACTGACCTTAAGACTCAGACGTCACCAATTGAGCGCTTGGTGATGTTTCATATCGTGCTCGTTCAGAGGTTTCAGAGTCTCGGCTGCGAGCCTTGCCTCCGGACTTCCGGACTCTTTCTTGCTTTGCCTCGGTTTGCGAACCAGGCTCGGTTTTCTCTGTTTCTCTTCCCGAAGGGAGGGAGAGGTCTCGTAGATCATCTCTCAGTGACCATAGGCTACGTTTCGTGGTCGTAGGCCATTTTGCCCGTTTGGAGTCCGGTTTTCGGTTTTTCGGAGCCGTTGGCCATGTGCCTCGGTTCGGGACCGCTTAACCATCTCCGTTTGCTCCGGTTTTTGGCATGCATCTTATTTCCTCCCTTTTGAGGGACACTGTGGTCCGAAAGACCAACTTCGTGGTTGAACACCACTCCCGGTGCCTAGCAGTCAATTTTTGGGGCTCCGAACTGCGCGTTTCGGCCCCCGAACCTTCATTTTGCATCGGTTGTGGTTCATTTTTGGCAGGGACCTCTGTTTCATGGCTAGGAGGCTCATAGAAGGATTGGAGGATAGTAATTGTTCTGTCAGCCAGCTTTATTCCTTCATCGCCCTCCGTCGCCCGTTTTTCCTCACTTCAAAGCCAATGTTGACCACACTTAGGCCATTTTCTTCAAACCTAAACCCCATATTTGTGTTGTGGACACATGGGAGGACACCAATATTTGGTGGTCGGCTAGTAATTGTGATTGACCCTTTTGACCCCCTCCTAAAAGTGGCTTTTTCTCTCTCCTGGTTCATTGTCTCCAGTTTTTGACCACAGGGTTGTGTTGAGCACACATGGGAGGACACCAATTTCTAGTGGTCGGCTAGTAATTCAACTTGACCTTTTTGACCCTTGGCCGGCAGGCCACCTGCAAGCCCAAAAACCAGCCGGCCAGATTCCTTGCTGCAGGTACATCTCAAATATACACTTTTTTTCCCCCCAGATTTTGTATCCAGGGGGCCAAAATTTTGGGAGGAAACTTGAATTCATTTCCCCCCTTTTTTTCCCTCTCTTTCTCCCCCTCTTTTTTCTATATAACAGAGCCTCCAGCTCTGGTTTAGGGGTTAGAAAAAACCCCTTTGAGCCTCTTGCATTGTATCTCTCTCCCTCTACATTTCCAAGCCTCAAAACCTCAAAAACCTTACACCATTTCTTCATCACCACCTAGCACCACACCACCACCCCCATTCCAGTAGCTTGGAGGGTCTTCTCAGAGCCTAGGAGGCACCTTTTCTCAAGCCAAGAAGTGTTAAAGACTTGGTCTTCAAGGGTAAGTCTCTTCCCTCTCTTTTCTTGCATTTTTTTGATCTATATTTCATCTCTTTGTGCTTGTATTTTTGGGCTCCGACCCTAACTAGACATAGCATTTTTTTGAGCTTTATTCCATGTTTCATTAAGGGCCTCTCACTGTTTGAGGCCCCCATTTTGCACTTGCTTCATTGTCCCTCTTGAATGCCTATTACGTGCATAGTATTTTAGGCCTGTGTATAATCTGTTTTGAGGCATGATGTAAACTGTAATATAGCTTATTTTGAGCCGTTTTTCAACATTGTTGAAGGGCTCATCACTGTTTGGAGCTCCCATGTGCCACTTGTCATTATATCCCTCTTGTACCCCCATTTTTGCATGATTTATTAGCCTATTGTGTCTCTGTTTTTGGACTTTGGTCCGAACTGAAAATGGCCCTATTCTGACCCCCTCTTCATGTTTCATTAAGGGTCTATGGCTGTTTGAGACACCCTTTGTATACCTTGTGTTATAGCTCTCTATTGGCCTTAATCTTGCATAGTATTTTGAGCATACTCGTATACTGTTTTGGGCCTGGTGCTAAACTGTAAAAATCCATATTTTGGGTCCCTCTTCAACATTGTTGAAGGTCCCTCACTTGTTTGAGACCTCCAGCCACTACTTGCTTCTTTGCCCCTTTGTTGGCTCATTTCTTGCATGAGAATTTTTCCATACTTATATATGTTTTTGAGGCCTGTCATAAACTATAAAACATCATATTTTTGGCCCCTCTTCAATATTGTAGAAGAACCCTTCTCTGTTTGGGTCCAGAATTTGTGACTTGCTTCATTACCTCTCTCCCGGGGCCATTTTTGCATGCTAGCTTAGCCCCATTTGCGCTCACTTTTTGGCCATGCTTTAAACTGTAAACATGCTTGTTTTGGGGCTTCCTTGCTTCTTTCTTTACACTTAATGTACAAATAGTGCATGAATTGCATAGCTATAGGCCATTTCATGCACCAAAATTCATGTTTCGGAACTCGTTCCATGCATCGGGTTCCATTTCGCCATGTTTCGGGGCTGTTTTGCATATCATTTTGCTACTGAAATTTGCATGTTTGCATATCATATTCCATGCCTTGCCATGTCTTGTTAGAGTGGCATTTTGGTGCCTTAGGGTCGGTCCTCGGTTTGCGTGCACGTGTGCACGCATTTCGAGTTGTCTCATTTTCATCTGATGGCCTCCTATGTGAGTGTGACTGAGGTCCACTTGTGTTGGTGTAAGTCCATATTGCATTGTGTATGCCATTTCATTTCATAGCATTGTGTATGCTAGGATGTATGTTAGCGCATTGTGTATGCCATGTTACCTCGTGCATTGTGTATGCCATTCCATAACATTTTGCGTGTTAGGTTGTACCTTAGTTGCATTTCATGCATATCATGCATATTGCATCGTGTTCGAGATAAAAGTTAGCCCGGGCACGGGAAACGAGGTACGTTTCGTACTCCAAGTGACGGAACGTGTCTCAATTCCCTAGTCACCGACACTCCGGATCATCCATGATGGAGTTAGGTCTTGTTGTGTTTTCATGTGCATTCATCTCATATTGAGTTGTGCAATTCGGCTCCTCGACCATCATGCATCGGTATGCGTGATTGGTGGCACGAGGATCAAGGCATGCATACATTTGTGAAAATACATTGCTATGCCCCTTTCCTGCTCTCTGTTGCAGCAAAATGAAGAATCAGCAACTTTTCGAAGTTTGGCACGCATTTCAAGAATAGGTGCAAATAGAGGCTAATTGGGGCATCGTCATGGATTTCCGCGCAAAGGCAACCCGGGCATGCATCATTCAGCATTCGGAATGGAATCAAGGCAGTCCTTGGCTTGCATGCCAATTTATTTGTTTTCCTTAGTTAATTTATTAATTAATTAGGAATTTGTATATATTTGGACTATATTATTTGGACTGTAATATTTATTTGGGACTGTATTATTCTTTCGGACCCTCTGCGCGAGGGTATAATTGTAATAAATGTGCGTGAGTGTGATGTATGTCTTCCAACCCCACGTCTTTCTTCCCTTTTATTTACCTGCTTATGATGGTTAGATTAGGGTATATTTCAATTAGCATACAGTATGATAGTATGTTTGCATTCATTCATCTGTTTTGCATGCACCGGGGCTCGGCGCATCATACTAACTGCATTTGTATTTTAATTTCAAGTTGAATACATGTTAGCTGTAGCATTCCATATGCCATGTTTAGGATAGCCGAGCCTGCTATAGTTGCATTTTTGCATGTGTTGCATTAGGCATTTCTGTATAATTAGGATCATGCATGGATTTCTAATTAGCTTCTGTTTTGGCTTGGAGTACTCGGTAAGTTTTATGCTTTAGCATCCTTGCATGCGTGTGAGTGACTGCTATGAATAGCATGCTTATCATGAGGCTATTTGCTTATGTGATATATCTGCCTGAATGCCTGTGGGTGAAGGTTGGGTTATTTGGATTGGAACAAATCATCGACTGCGAGTTTTAAGCCCACTAGATAGTGGCAAAACCATGTTTTCTAAGCCCACCTGAGGGTGGCAAAATCTGCATTTTAAGCCTACTTGCGAGTAGCAAACCATCTTTCAAAAACAAACGTGAAATGTTTTGTTCCAATTCAGGCGACCCAGTCTATACTTGTATGCTGTGCGCATCACATAGTAAATCTGGGCTAATAACCGGAATAAGAACGCATAATGTTTTCAAAACTAGATATCATGGTTAGTAGAGGCCGATCTTTGATCGAGCGAGCGGGGGTGCTCACGAAGTGACCTTCCCCAATCGTACCCAAGTTCCCGAGCCGAGGCAACTTTGGTGATGACGGACACGTGGCCTTAGGCAACGAGTTTGGGTTTCCTAAATTTCCCAAAAATAAAATATTTAGGTGGCGACTCTGTATCTGGCAAAGCAGTCCATGTTTGGCACTTCTTTCAAAAATCTGTTTTCTCAAAACGATTTGCCGGATTTGGACTCTTTGGTTCAAGATTTAGAATCGTGACTACAAAATCAAGTCCGAGCTGTAGCGAGGCCCCCCGCGGGCTTGTCTACAGTTTCTGGCGACTCCGCTGGGGAGTTAGAGAACTTGACTTGAACTCATGATATCTGGTTTTGACTACACTTGTGTGTTTCTTTGCATTGCGTTTGCATTGGTGCGCCTAGGACACCGTGTTTGCCATCTGCTATTCCTGAACGGTTTGCCGGAGGCTTGTCTTGTCAAGGCATGACCATAAGGCTGACCGGTAATGGGCTCTGCCAGTATGGGAACACAAACCCCGGTTTTACCGGGGCACCCTTTTTGACCATTCGACCTAGTGCATATTCGGATCCATAGTGACCATTCCAAACTAGGACAGGTTGCTTACCCGATATAGGTTGTTTGAAACCGCTGTGTGCGTAGTGAAACCCTAGCTCCTGACAAAATAGGATAGGAAAAACCTACCCCAACATTGGGGTGTTTTGGCTCTCACTTGCTTGTTATGTGCTTTAGAGTGCGTCTCTACAAGAATGTATGTATCAGTTTACGAGTTTGGGTATCAGGCCTGCGGGTATCAGTCAGTATTTGAGAATCAGTTATCTGCGGGTATCAGATTCGGTTTTCGGGGACAGTGATTCAGGAATAACGATCAGTGTTTGAGGACAGTGTGTATTCAGCTTATCAGCTGTGTGTTGTTATGCCCAGCCGTATGTTGTGTATTTATTTTAAGCTGCTATGCTGTCCGTTTATCTGTTTGTTCCCTTATTTGCTTTATTTATCTTTTGCTAGGACAGTTTTAGCACAATTGCTTCTAACCCAGTAGATATTCCCCAAGCACTTTGGACAAGAGGTCGTCGGCTCAATCGATCTGAGGATCTGGTTGACGGACATCCAGTGTTCCATTCTCTACCCCCGGTTGTTAAGAGGAGGTCAAGAAAGCGCAGTGTGTCTGAGCAGAGGTCATCAGGGCAGTGGTCTACCATAGCAGTGAGCAGTCAGGTTGAGGTTTCGGTTTCTGCTATAGAAATACACATACCGGTCAGTCAGCAGGACCAACAGAGTATGGCCGGAATAGAGGAAATGATGCGCCAAATGCAGGAGAGCATGAGGCAAATGCAGGAGGACGCTGTCTGCCAGGCGAAGTTCTCCAAACAACAAGCCACAGTCATGGCCCAACAGGCCGAGCTCATTACTAGGCTGCAACAGCAGAATGCAGCGTCAGCCTCACATTCAGTCCCTCCTCCACCAGGGGTCCCGCTACTCGAGCAGACACCAGCTGCCCAAAATGTCCTACCAAATCCCCAAAACACCCTACCAAATATTCAGGAGGACACGGGCCTTCCAACGGGGCCGGCTCCGCCCCCGCTTCCGCCTCAACTGTCCAAGACCCATACACCTAACCACCCGGACTCTCCCTTCGAGTTCAAGATAGACCATACAGCTCTGAAACTGAGTAAGCTCGAGAAGCTTTTCAAGAAATCCCAGGGGGTGAAGGCTATTCCGGATATTGAGGACGGATATACCGACGTGGCCGTGACATTGCCAGATAGATTTAAAATGCCACAGATCGATCGTTTCGACGGATCTGGTGACCCCATGGTCCACCTCCGCCTATTCTCAGATATATTGCGGCCAATGGGACTCACTAGACCCCAGAAGCTCTCTCTATTCGGCCGGACCCTGTCGGGTGTAGCCGCCATCTGGTATGCAAAGCTGGAGGATGATGTCAAAAGAAGTTGTGATGAAATGGCTGAAGCCTTTGTTGCACAGTACTCGTACAATACCCAGATCGAGATTACAACCCGTGATCTCGAAACAACAAGGCAGGAGCCCAAAGAGAGCTTCTTAGATTTTGTGACCCGGTGGAGGGCAAAGGCCTCGATAATGACTCTAAGGCCCACCGATAAAGACCAGATCAGGATGATTGTGCGCAATCTCCAACCAAAACTGATGCAAAAGATGATTGTGCTCCCCTTCCCCACATTCTCAGATCTACACGAGATGGGGGTACAGATCGAGGATGCAATGAAACAAGGTTTGATTGACCAAGATCGGGAACAGCCCAGGAGGACCTTTAACCGTAACAACAATGCAGGCCCGAGTGGCGCTGCAACTGCAAGAGCTTCAGAGGTGAGCATGGTCGCCACCATTCCCCCTCCCATTCCTAAACCCATGGCAGCCACCCCTTTCTCCGGTACATCCGGAAGCAATCCGCAGACCACTAAATACCAACCTAGGGGCCAAAGAACCTTCACTTCACTATACATGCCCTTGTCCAAAGCTCTGGGGGTTCTAATCAGGAAAAAGCACTTGACACCCCTAGAGCCGAGGCCACTACCAAATCCACTCCCTCCCTCTCATGACCCAGCCAGATACTGCGCGTATCACCAACAGCACGGTCACGACACCGACTGTTGTTTTAGACTGTGTCACGAGATCCAGGATCTTATTGACAAATAGGTGATCGTGCCTCCCGATAAACCCAACGTCACAACAAATCCTCTCCCACCACATAACCAAGCTCCCCCTCCCAATAGAATCAACTTCATCCAAACTGGGGTCGTGTCCTACGATCCTAGTATCTATATCACCCCATCCTACCTACCTAAGCCGGAGGTGCTCCTTCCCGACTACACTGACTCTTTGTGTATGTTGGACATCTCCACAACCCAACTAGAGCCAATGGTGGTGACCATCGAAGATAGGACAGGGCGGACTTCAAAAGAGAGTGGAATTGTTGAGTCTGGGATTGAACAGTTTGGGAGTTACACTAGGGAAGCCTATGATCCGAGTGAGTACATTCTACCAGCACGCCAGATTGGTTCGGGTATAGAATTGTTAGAGAAGGCAGAACTGTGTGTGATCCGGGGGGATGGATTTGAGCAAGGGGCAAATGATTTGACGGCTGTGGAGGAGGAGTTTGCCAACCTTCAATTTTTAGATGACCAAGAATCAGGGGACGCGGCAGTCAACTGGTTTGATTATGAGGAATTGGCAGAGGCCACCGGGTGGTTGGATGATCAACCAGATATTGTGGAAGAGTTTCAACCAGAACAAGGCCCGGTAGGGGCGAAGGTATCAATTGTGGTCGGAAGGGCCGAGAGTCAAAGTACATTGCCGGAGAGTGCCGGTACGAAGAATTTTGCTCGGAACGAGGACAGTGTGGATGCAGGGAAAGCTGAACAACAAACTGCGCTAACACAGGCAGAACAAGAAAAGTTTTGGGATTCTGAGAGGATCCGGAAAGCCAAAGCCCATGAAAGGATTGACAGTGCTGTGGACACGAAGACGGAAGGTGCTGCGAGCATGTGGGCTGAAAGTACTGCCGGTATAATCACGCTGGAGCCAGACAGATATTTGTTGGCCACTAACGGGATGTGGTGGGAAGACGATGATTTATGTCTTGAACACACAGACGAAGATTGGGGAAGCAATCAACCAGATGATACCTGGTATCTCGATGAAGTTGATCACATGACAAGAAGTGGGCGGTACTTCAAGCCCCCGCACCTAGATCAACCAGAGGCATCTGGGAAGGACAAGGAAGTTGAGAAACAGAAGGAAAAACAGCTCGAAGAAGAGGCGGTGTTGAAACAGTTAAAGAAAATACAAGCAGACATCTCCATCTGGGGACTACTCATGGCTTCACGAGTACACAGAGAGGCTGTCCTATCTGCCATGGACAAGGCCAAACTCTCTATAGATACCACACCAGAGCAGCTGGTTGGACTGGTCTTTCCGGGAGGAGGTTCCCTGGCATTATCATTTTCAGACAAAGAACTGCCGCCTGAGGGCGCGAATCATAACAAGCCCCTGTACATCTCTGTAGAGTGTAGGGACAAGTGGGTGCCAGTGGTTCTCGTCGATACGGGATCTGCCATTAATGTGTGCCCATCAAGGACAGCATATGCAATCGGGTTGAAGCCCGCGGACTTCGTGCCGACTACTCAAGTGATCAGAGCTTATGATAACACCAGCAGGGAAGTGATGGGGACTGTCAAAATTCAGACCCAGGTTGGTCTAGGACAACACAACATCGAATTCCATGTCTTGGATGTTCCCGCAACCTTTAACCTACTCTTGGGGTGACCGTGGTTGCACCAGGTGAAGGTAGTCTCTTCCACTTTGCATCAAATGTTGAAGTACCCTCATGGGAAGGGGGTGGCCATTGTTTTCGGAAATTCATCAATCCATCCACCGCCGGAAGTGTCAACACCAGTCTTGGAAATAGAGCACGGCATGGAGGATGTGTTCTTATCAGGGTTCACTCTGGCTGAGGCTCGGGTAGTGCAGAATATCATGGCTGTGAAAGAGGAAGTGTACGTCAGCGCTCAATCTGTTTACCTCATGAACAAGCTACAACATATCCTCGGGATGGGATTAGGAAGAAGCGGCCGGAAGGGCGTCGCAGCATTGGCCGAAGTGCCACACAACCCTCATACCTTTGGCTTGGGTTATCTGCCCACCAAAGAGGACTGGGTGAGGAAGGGAAAGGAAATGGCTGGAAGAGCCAGAGCAAAGCAGGCTGGGAAGCCTTTTGAGCTGATGCATAGGCCCATTCAGGGTACCCTGAACGGACGCTTCGTCCGAGAGGGGGAGGACTTTCCTTTTTGCGGCTTCCCAGAGCCATGGTTGAACGCGGAGAAGAAGCGCGTGCCAGGTTTCGAGATCTTCTTCGACCTGCAATTACCCGGGGAGGATGTTTCCGAAGAGCAGACGGACCCATCAGCTGAGGTTGAGCAGTGTAAGGTAGTGGACTCCGAGGGCGCTGACATTGAAATGGGGATAGCACTGGCATGTCTACTTTCAGATCCTCCGATCAACCAAAAGTGCTTGGGGGATAACTTCTCGGTTTCCATGATTGGGGATGAAACGGCTGCGAGCCTACCAGCAGCTATCTTGGATGCATTTATCGCACCCTCTCTCACTTGGCAATACGAGGAGGGATTTTTGTCCAGCAGCACCGGGTCAGGTAGTGAGCCGGAATCTGATTCCACTGAGTCTTGTGAGTCGGAATCAAGTTCTAGCTCGACTGAGTCTGAGTCTGGTGATCCTGGGGATGATAACCCGGACACCACAGTCTTGTCCAGGTCGTCTTTTTCTTTCTCATTTGAGTCTGTTGTAACCGAGGATGATTTGGATGAACTTAATGAGAATCAAGTAGCTGTGGTTTCCGAGTACTTTTCTGTGCCCTTGATTTATTGCATGAACTCAAACTTTCAAAATTTTGATGAAAACGATGAGGAAGAAATTCCTCCGGTTTTGCAACGCTTAATTGAACAAGAGCAGGAGAGATTTGTCAAACCCTTAATGGATGAAATCATTACCGTGAATGTTGGTACTGAGGAGGATCCGCGGCTGGTCCAGATCGGGTCCACGTTGTCTTCGGGAGCGCTTAGTCGCTTTATTAAAAGATTTGAAAGATGTTTTCGCGTGGTCCTACGAAGACATGCCTGGAATCGATCCTGAGATTGTACAGCATCGGATCCCTCTTGACCCCGAGGCCCGACCCATCAAGCAGAAACTCAGGAGGATCCGCCCGGATTGGGCTCTCAAGATTAAGGAAGAGGTCACCAAGCAAATCGACGCAGGCTTCCTGCTGGTATCTGAATATCCGACTTGGTTGGCCAACATCGTTCCGGTGCCAAAGAAAGATGACAGGATCCGAGTATACGTAGACTTCAGGGATTTGAACAGAGCTAGTCCGAAGGACGACTTTCCCTTGCCGCATATTGATGAGTTGGTGGATTTCACAGCAGGGCACGCATTGCTTTCATTTATGGATGGCTTCTCAGGCTACAACCAGATAGTAATGGCACCAGAAGACCGGGAAAAGACTACATTCACTACCCTGTAGGGGACATACTGCTATAGAGTCATGCCGTTTGGGCTGAAGAATGCTGGAGCTACTTATCAACGGGCCACGACCACAATATTACATGATATGATCCACAAGGAGGTTGAGGTGTACGTGGACGACATGATTGTCAAGTCCAAAGATAGAGAGGGCCACTACACCGCCTTACAAAAATTCTTACAGAGGATCAGAGAGTTTCGGTTGCGACTGAACCCTCAGAAATGTTCATTCGGTGTTATAACGGGAAAAATGCTGGGGTTTCTGATTACACAAAGAGGCATCGAAGTCGACCCTTTTAAAATCAAGGCCATCCTAGAAATGCCCCCACCAAGGACTGAAAAGGAGGTGAGAGGCTTTCTGGGTAAAGTGCAATTCATAAGACGGTTTATCTCAAAATTAACCTTGACTTGTGAACCATTTTTTGGTCTCCTGAAGAAAGGCAATAAATTCCAATGGGACGGCCGATGCCAAGCTGTATTTGAACAGATCAAAGAATATCTACAGAACCCACCCGTGTTGTCACTGCCAGGAAGACCGTTGATATTGTACCTCTCAGTGACTGAGACCACAATGGGCTGTATGCTCGCACAAGAATCTGAAGACAAAGTAGAGAGAGCCATCTACTATCTGAGCAAGAAGATACTGGAGTATGAGAGTCGCTACACGCCATTGGAGAAGGCTTGCTTAGCCTTGGTATGGGCTACCAGGAAGCTGCGGCACTACCTGTTAGCTCACTCCGTAATGTTGGTTTCACGACTCGATCCCATCAAATATCTTTTCGAGAAACCAGCACTTACGGGTAGGCTAGCTCGTTGGTTGCTGTTGCTCTCCGAATTTGATTTGAAGTATGTAACACGCAAGTCGGTCAAAGGAAGGGCAGTGGCAGAATTCTTAGTCGACCATCCAGTGGAAGGGGGCGAAGCAGTCGAGTACTTATTTTCGGATGAAGCCATTTTGCACATCGACGATGAAACTTGGACGATGTACTTTGACGGAGCGTCAAATCAACACGGGTATGGGATATGGGTGTTGCTGATAGCACCCGACGATTCCCGTATCCCCCTAGCCTTCATACTCCAATTCAAAGTCTTGAACAATGAAGCAGAATATGAGGCATGCATTGCTGGTTTGGAAGCAGCCCTAGAACTAGGGGCAAGGCGGTTGGACGTCATCGGGGACTCAAACCTTGTTGTGTCTCAAGCAAAAGGAGACTGGAAAGTAAAAGAAGAAAAGATGATGATGTATCACCAGACCTTGGACTTGCTAATTCCTCGGTTTGAGAAGCTAAACTTTACTCATCTACTAAGAGAGAACAATAGGTTCGCAGATTCTTTAGCAACTCTGTCCTCCATGATAGACATCCCATACGGAGTCCGGATGCATCCAGTCATTATTGACTAGAAGTTTGCGCCAGCCTACGAGTCGATTGCCGCTATAGATGAAGTTCAGGATGAAAACCCTTGGTACTATGACATTTGGAATTTCTTGGAAAAGGAAGCATGCCCGCTAGGGGTAAATGCCAAGGATAAAAGGGCGATCAGAAGAATGGCCGTTCAGTTCATCATCTGTGGGGGTAAGCTGTATAAGAGAGGCCATCTGGGAATGCATAAGCTGTGTGTCGATGCCGAAGAGTCAAAGCGCCTAATGGAAGCCATCCACGGAGGAGAATGCGGTGCACACATGAATGGGGTAATGCTAGCACGGAAGATCCTCAGACAGGGTTACTACTGGTCTACCATGGAGGAGGATTGTATCGGTTTCGTCCGGCGATGTCACAAGTGTCAAATTCATGCAAATCGTATGACCATCCCGTCGTCAAAGCTGTACAACATGACTTCACCATGGCCGTTTTCAGTCTGGGGAATTGATGTGATCGGAGCTGTTTCTCCAAAGGGGTCGAATGGGTATGAGTTCATCCTGGTCGCGATAGATTATTTTACAAAGTGGGTTGAGGCCCAATCTTATGCGATGTTGAAGGCTTCACACGTTGCGAAGTTCATCAGAAATAACATCATCTGTCGCTACGGGGTCCCAAATGAGATAATTTCAGATAACGGTTCCCACTTCAAGAAGGAAGTGATAGACTTGTTGGAAAAATACAACGTGGCTTTTCACAAGTCATCTACATACTGGCCGCAGACCAATGGAGCGGTTGAGGCTGCCAACAAGAATATCAAGCACATATTGCAGAAGATGGTGGAAACCTACCGGGACTGGTCAGATAAGCTGCCGTTTGCTCTGTGGGGCTACCGGACTTCAATCAGAACTTCTACTGGAGCGACTCCGTATTCATTAGTCTATGGGATGGAGGCCGTTCTACCTATTGAGATTGAGGTTCCGTCATTACGAGTATTGGCTGAGTGTCAAATAGCCGAGGCAGATTGGCAGCAGAGCAGATTCGAGGAACTCATGCTCTTTGATAAGAGAAGACTGAAAGCACTGTACCACATTCAAGGCCATCAACGTAGAATCGCTCGGGCTTTTAACAAGAAAGTCAAGTCCAGGAATTTAAAGGAAGGAGATTTGGTACTCAAGGACAACCGAGCTCCCATCCATGACCCTAGGGGCAAGTTCAGACCTAATTGGACTGGTCCTTACATTATTATGTCTATCTGGTCAGGTGGGGCTGTGGTTCTGATGGATCTGGATGGCTTAGAGTTTTCACAACCGATCAACTTGGACAAGTTGAAGAAATACTACCCTTGAGAGGCTCGCTAGGCCGAAAACCCGAAAGGGTGACCTAGGCAAAACTCAGAGCACAAAAAATTTGAAATTATAAAAACTGAGCTCGCAAGGTTGAAAACCCGCAAAGGGCGGCCTTGGCAAAAGTAAGAGCATAAAAGGAGAGTAAAAATACCCGAGCGAACCTAAGCTTGAACTACGTAAGGCTTGATTCCCATCTTTGGGATACGTAGGCAACTTCATCCCGAAGTTCAGCCACAAACATTTTCCCCGATCAACTTTGTCCATTTTGATCATCTCAGTCATCCTTGCCCATCAGCATTCATCACGATCTCCGGTACAGTGCTTGTCAGACTAGGGGCAACTTTCCGTTGCTATACAGTGCCGCGGTGCTATGCAGACTAGGGACAACTTTCCAGTTGCTGGAATCCGGGTTGTGCATCTCAAAGACAGATCTCAGGCGCGTCCAGTTCTGATCTATATTGAAAATAGTTTTGAAAATTTTTAATAAAAGCTGACTTTGTTCAAATTAATCTTTTCACAATTGAGACCATTTTTGGACCAAAGCGGAAAATTTTCAGTACCCACAACCTTCAATTTCATTGATTTCAAAACAGAGTTCTCCTGCTCTTGCATACAAATTGAAGTTGCTTTTTGTTACATTCATGAAGAAAACTTGAAAGTACTCGTAAAAGCAATAAATCCGGGGCACGGATAAGTCAGGTGTCCCTGCGCCCCCTCCCGGAGCTAGTAGAAGCCTCTGATGCCAAGTTGGGCCCAGTCTGTGCCTCCTCATTGAGCCAGTCCCAGCACTCGTCAGACAAAGCACAACTGAAAGTGGGAGTGGGGGCCAGGAGCTCTCGAGTCCTCTATGCCGTGGCATAACGAGCAAGCTGAGCGCCTCGGACTGGGAATGTAGCCGGGTATTCTATCCCCTCTGGTGGGCAAGTCTGATCATGGCCAAACTGGCGCTGGAACCGGAACGAGAAGTATAACACGCAGTGGGTCAAACCAATCAACTGGATCCCGACCAATCGGGACATGCTATAGCTCATCGCCGGGAGATTGAGCCAAGGACAACGCCAAGCAATGCGATCTGCAGACAAATTGCACATCCAGTCGAACCACCACCCCCGATCAAGGGCATCGACTAAGCGTTGGCGAAAGAAGTAGCCGCGAGCTGAATAGGCTGGGCAAGAGTCCACAACCTGCAATTTATCCATCAACCATACCTGGGGAGGGATGAAAAACGAGAGAATAAAGAATAGAGAGATGTACGATGAGAGAAAAGCGAGAAAAGGGTTTTTGTGAGAAAAATCGAGCTCGAGGGCCGAGTGATGTGAGCAATATATATGTGAGGTTGGGAGGGAAACATTACCTGTAGCAGTAGTGGACTCCCTGCAAATCTGGTCGTCTCCTGGCAATAGAAAGCATCCAAGCCCATCAACGTCTCGGCCAATGTCATCGCGATACAGCTCTTTCCTTCTTTCAAGCCTTGATCAACTTCAATCAGACGGATGCTAGATCCGCCAAATCCTGAAGTGAGCAGAAAGTGGGATAGCATACACAAGCAAAGGGCGCGTTGCCGAAAACCTTGCCAGTAGTGGTTGCCGCGGTCACCAGCGTCAGAAAAGCGATGGATCAAGCCGAGAATGTCCAATTTCCCATTGCAGATCAGAGATCAAGCATCATGCATGGTAAGCCCGCACATTTCCCCTAAAGCTTGGGCGTGACCGAAGCGAAACTGAGGCAAAATCTCTTCACAGCGTTCAGATTCCATCAAAACTTGAAAATCTTCGAAAGTTGGACATACCGCTTGACCGCCGAAGCTAAAAACATGCGTCACTAGATTCCAAAACCTCGCCGCGACATGGAGGAAGGGAAAGTGCAGCGGAGTGCGGCTCAACGTGAATAGTGCATTCAAGCTGAAACCCCGGAAATTTAACTTTTCCGAGCCATCTAAAGAAGCCATCCAAACTGCGAGATTTTCGGCAAGAAAGGCCTCAATTTTGGGGAAAAACTAAGATGAAATGAATCAACCACGGGTTTGAGGCTTTTAAAGAGGATGAGACACTATTCAGGGACACGTGTCGAAAATTTGGTGGCTGCTGAGCAAAGTGGCAGGCCGGCCACCTTTTCTAGCAGGCCGGCCACCTTTTCCCCCCCAGATACAAAAAACTGGCCGGCCGGCCCCCAAAAGTGGCCGACCATACTCCCATGTGTGCCATTGGTCCTGTTTTACTCTCTGGAAGGAAGTTCCTAACATTTCCATGCATCGGGATTGTCGAAGGCCTCAATTTCCCTCAGTTTCGGATGCGTTCCGTCACCCAGATCGTCCGAAATACACTTTGCTTTGTCAAGTTTTGTTTATCAAGTTGTTATCTTGTCTATCGAGTTGTCGTTTTGCTTATCGAGTTGTAAGTTTTTGTTGAGCTGTCGTGTTTCGTGTTTTGAGTTATTACTTCTCGTTTAAACAATTTTGTTGAGTCTTGTTTATCGAATTGTTACATTTGTTATATTTTGCTTATCGAGTTGTAAACTTGCTTAGTAAGTTAAGTTGTTTAGTTCATTGCGTCGGTTCACTACCTGACTCGGTAAATACACAATGCACCTTTCCATTCAAATCTCATTTTTGTGCAAAATGATGCGATACGATGCTGAGAGCATAAAATACAACACTTTTTCAAAACCTGTTTCATTCCATCATTACAACCTTTTACAAGCAAAGGTATAAGTTTCACAAAAATAAATCTGCCTGATAAAATGCAATGTGCTACAAACTACTAGTAAAAAGGAAAATAAAGCAGGGAACAACAGCATCAATGCTCTCAAGAGCGGGAATAAGAGGCCCCCTTCATCCTCTTTTGCGAAGCAGCCCCTGCACCACTATCATCATCCGAGTCGGAGCTGTCGTCCTCAGGATCCCCCTCAGCCTCGCCTCCACTCCCGGAACCGAGACCGGAGCCCTCATCTCTGTCAGCAGATGTATCTGACTGACGATCTACGGCCTCCTTCTCCTCATCCTCACCGGGCTTCTCCTCAATGATGTGTGCCCTGCGTCTGCGTGACGACCCCCTTCCCCGAGCTCCTCGGAAAGGCCTGGATGGCCCAGTCCCTCGAGAAGGCCTGGATAGCCCGGCTCCTCGAAAAGGCCCAGATGGCCCACCTCCCCAAGAAGGCCCAGGTGGCCCGGCCTGCGGCTGAGAACATACCGGGGGCATTTGAAAATAAAGAATATATCAGCTCAAGCATGAATATCAGATACAGATACAAGAAGACTACATGAAGTGGGTGCATATAAGTACGGTATATAAGCGGGGTGTGTCAGATGTGTTCTACACAAACAGCCTATCAGTACAGTGGAATGATCAAAATCAGCATATCATCAGGAGTATGATAAATACCAGAAAACTAAAGGGTACCTGGAAGCCCATGATGGACAACTGCGCCTCTCTACGCAGGACCATCCCTTCAAGTGAGGCTACCATCTCGAGCACTTGATCCATGTACTCAACGGGGGGCTGCAGATGCCAAGGCAAAAGTATTAGTAAGGGAATGAACGTCCAAGTATCTGAGTAATGAATCAAAGCTTTGAAACATACCGGTGGTGAGTCAGGGTCTCTGACATATCGGTGACCAGGCATCGGAGGCTCTATCGGGATCAGAATCGGAGAAGTAGTCCCATACTGCCACCTCATCAACTCAGTCGGCATGTCCGGCCACCCAGCATGATGATAAGTCGGAGGAATCGGGGGAACTGGTCTACCCCCACCTCTAGATGTACTGGCCCTGCTAGTGGAAGGGACGTCTGTAGCCTGGGCCCGACTCGAAGAGGGCATACTGGCAGGCCTCATCGCCGGAGTACGCACTCCCGTCAAAGGAGGCATCAGATATATGTGACGATAAGTGGCATAATCCCCCTCCTCAAGATGTAGCAAAGCATCAGTGCCCAGCATAGCACTAACGACATCCCGGGAAGAGAGCCTATCAGCAATCCGTATACTGACCGGGGGTACTGAGGGAGGGTCCTGAGAAGTGTAGCCCTATACCTGACGCAAGAAGCACTCCCCCAGAAACCAGGCCCTACCAACTGGCCCTTCGAATAGCATCCTATACTGGGAAGCGCCCTGCCCTCCGGTAAATTGGAATTAGAGACCCTCACCTAAGGGCACCCAAGGCTGCCATGTAATCTGCAAACAACCAATGCATAAACCAATCAGAAATCGGGAAAGTGCAAGACAGATTAGAGATGCAAAACACAAAGGACTGAGAGTTCTGAAATACCTCCGTCGACCGCATCGTGTCAAAATACTGCCGTAGATAAAAGAGAGTCTCTCGGGGTCTCGGCCGGTGCTGGCCCTCGAATACCAGTGAGTACGGGGTCAGGAGGGGACCCGCCACCACCAACTCTGGGGCTAATGTTACACGTAGACCCATAACTGTGGAAGATAGTGCAGAATGTAAATACAAAATGCTGAGGGCAAAATACAGAGTGTAAAGTGCGCTGTGTGTGCAATGTACAAGTAATGAGAAGCAGAAAGGCAAATCAAAAGGGCAGAAAGTACCTCCCAAGCTCTCCAGTAGCCACCAAGTAAGTCTCCCCGACCGCGGGAGGTCGCGCTCATATAGCAGTAAAGGGTGGCCAAGCTGGCGCCACCCCAGTCATACCGTTTGACCTGTGATAGGTCCACTAGAGCGCTCAAAAAATACAATCCAACCATGTTCCCTCTATCGGCGAATAAAGTAGTCCCGAAAAGGAACATCAGAAAACCACGGGCATACTGCTCTGCCTCCTCAGGAGTCCCGGGCTCCATCCCCTCCCTCCGAAAATGGGAAGAGAACCAGGTGTATCGGGCTCTCCCCGAAGCCCTATCAACAGGAGGGCGAGCCCCCAATAAGTACACCCAAGCAGCCTCCCACTCGCCCATAGCCTCATCGTAAGGAATCGGCCAACCTCCCACGTCCAGGCCAGTCAACACAGCGAAGTCAAGCGGGGTCATAGTCAAGTCCCCCGTGGCGAAAAAAGGAAAGGAGTTGGTGGTGTCCCACCATCTCTCCACCAAAGCTGCCATCAGCGTCCTCATGGCAGGACAATGAGATAGCCCAGTGCAGAAGGGCCCGAACCCCGCCAAATCAACTAAATCCTGGACAGCCTTCGGGAGCTCTGCGTACCAATCTCTAGCTGCGGTGGAGCCGTATCCCCGCACAGTGCGAGAACCAACCTGCATTCAGAATGAATACATGTTTCAGCGTAAAATGAATGAGCCGTGTGCAAATGAAATGAATGAGCCATGTGCAAATGAAATGGACGAGCCGTGTGCAAATGAAATGAATGAGCTACGTGCGAAGTAAATTCAGTGAACCGTGTGTTCAGAAAATCATGTTTGGGCTGCGTGTTCAACTCTCAATCAGTGTGTGCCGTGTGTTCACCTCAACAACGAGCTGTGTGTTCGACATCAAAGTGTGGGCTGTGAGTTCATCTCAAATGTTTGGGCTGCGTGTTCAACTCTCAATCAGTGTGTGCCGTATGTTCACCTCAACAACGAGCTGTGTGTTCGGCATCGAAGTGTGGGCTGTGAGTTCATCTCAAATGTTTGGGCTGCGTGTTCAACTCTCAATCAGTGTGTGCCGTGTGTTCACCTTAACAACGAGCTGTGTGTTTGACATCAAAGTGTGGGCTGTGAGTTCATCTCAAATGTTTGGGTTGCGTATTCAACTCTCAATCAGTGTATGCCGTGAGTTCACCTTAACAATGAACTGTGTGTTCAACAATCAAAAGAATGGGCTGTGTGTTCATTTCAGAATTCAAGTATTGGGCCGTGTGTTCAATTCTCTACCGGTGTGTGTCGTGCGTCCACAATCAATTTATGGGCCGAGTATTCAGAAATTCAAGTGATTGAACTGTGTGTTCAGGATGCAAAAAGGATGCTGTGTCATACACTAAACATTCTAAGTAAGCTGTGGACTTAAAATGAGCAGACAAATATGGCAAAGGCATAGAATGCATGAAAAATGCAGAATATGCTGCAGAAAAGGTAAAAACGAAGTAAATACCTCTCGTGCCTCATATGAAAGGTGATACTCTGGCTCCCGCAGAAGCAGATCCCAGACGCTGTCATTAAAGTCTGTGAAGTGAGTGTGGAAAAAGCTCGCGGGAAGAACGTGTGCCAGCGGGGCGTACCTCTCGGGATGAAGGGTCGAACCCCCAGAGGCAGCAGAGCCATAATATCAGGATCATCTCCGACGCCCGGAGGACCTCCACCGTGAGGAAAATGACCGGCCATTTCAAAAAATCTACAAAAGGAGCAAAAATGAGCCAAAATTGGAAAAAGTCAACAAAAGTCAACTCTCGGGAAATGGAAAAGTCAACAAAAGTCAAATCCCGGAAAATCTTCCAAAAATGAGACAAAACTCACCTTAAGTGGCGAAAATGAGAAAAGAAGCCCGAAATCAAAATTTAATCGGTTCAAAGTGCTTAAAACTGAAAGATTTCGCGAAAACAACTTGCGTGGGACGTTGGAAAACGCGTATAGAGCGTAGATCTGAGGGAGAAAATGGTTTGGGGAGCTAGAGGAGATGATTTCGGAGCTGAGGTTATGAGCTTAAAGTGTTTGGGTGAATGGATTTAAAGAAAAGAGGGTGAAAAGACAACATTACCCACGGATTTGGACAAGTGGCCGGCTGGCCACCTTTTCAGGCTGGCCGGCCATCTCCTTTTGAAAAACTAGCCGATGGCCTCCCTCTCCCAAGAAAACTGGCCGGTGGTGATCCCTAGGTGGGTCCCAAGCTCTCTGCAAATTTTGGAGAGCATTGGAGTTCCCGGGACCTGAAAAAGTATAAAAAGAGTGCACTTTCTGTCGTGAAATCGCTCCGCCGGAACTCCAGCTTCAACTTCTGACATGTGTCTCATCATCACTCATCAAAATCAAAGTGCATCCTTTTTGAACATGTTGTAACCTCTCCAGGAGGTGAACCGGAGGTTGCGATCGAGTCGCCCTCGCCGAAACGTACATTTCCTTGCTTGCCATTTTGTGACAAACGTGCGTCCTGATTTGCGCTTATTCTACATTGTTGTGCACATAACTTGCGTTCTCATGAACATACTTGCATTGTTATGCACGTTTTCTGGATATTACCATGCTTCTGTGCTTAAGCTTGCGTTGTCACGCACGCTCCTTTCTCGCATTGCGATCCACTCACCCACCGACACCATGATAGTCGAACTTTCGATATCACATTGAATATATGTTGCTAAACATGTTGTGCTTGTTGAGTTTCTCTCTTTCGCAGGCACAATATTGTATGTACGGCTCATTCGAAGCTGGTGCGACCAGACGAATCGCGCAGGTATCGTATCTTCTCCGTGTGAGACGTGGCGAGAGTTGAATAATTCTCCGCATTCTTAATTGCATGAAATGTAGTTGTTGCTTTGCATTCTTGCTCAAAACTGTTGCATCTATTTGCGAATACTTGCTCTATTACAGCTTGCTGCGTTTGCCTGGTTGTTAAATTAAATCTGGCCTTGTGCATACCCTTTTGCATTTCGCCCCCTGCCTGCGGGCACATATCTCTATTTATCTTGTATGATTGTCTAAGTCTTCGGCCTTGTCAAAAATGGGTCGTCTCTGAGCTTTGACATTCACTCCCGTCATTCTTATGACTTTCGAGTTCTATCAAAGAGGGGCAACTATAGACACCCCATTTTTGACCGACCTTAAGACTCAGACGTCACCGATTGAGTGCTTGGTGATGTTTCATATCGTGCTCATTCAGAGGTTTCAGAGTCTCGGCTGCGAGCCTTACATCCGGACTTCCGACTTTTTCCTGTTGCCTCGGTTTGCGAACCAGGCTCGGTTTCTTCTGTTTCTCTCCCTAAGGGAGGGAGGGGAGGTATGTAGATCATTCTCAGTGACCGTAGGCTACGTTCATGGTAGGCCATGGCCATTTTGCCCGTTTGGAGTCGGTTTCTGGTTTTTCGGAGCCGTTGGCTGGGTGCCTCGGTTCGGGACTGCTTAACCATCCGTTTGCTCCGGTTTTGGCATGCATCTTATTTCCTCCATTTTGAGGGACACTGTGGTCCGAAAAGACCAACTTCGTGGTTGAAACACCACTCCGGTGCCTAACAGTCAAATTTTTGTTGCCTCGAACTGCCGTTTCGGCCCCCGAACCTTCATTGCATCGGTTTGGTTCATTTCGGCAGGGACCTGTTTCATGGCTAGGAGGCTCATAGAAGGAGGGGAGGATAGTAATTGTTCTGTCAGCCAGCTTTATTCCTTATCGCCTCCGTCGCCCGTTTTTCCACTTCAAAGCCAATGTGACCACACTTAGGCCATTTTCTTCAAAACCTAAACCCCATTGTGTTGTGGACACATGGGAGGACACCAATATTGGTGGTCGGTCGGTAGTAATGTGATGACCCTTTTGAACCCTCCTAAAAGTGGCCTTTTCTCTCTCCTGGTCATGTCCCAAGTTTTTTACCACAGGGCTGTGTTGAGCACACTGGGAGGACACAAATTTGTGTGCGGTCGGCTAGTAATTCAACTTGACCTTTTTGACCCTTGGCCGGCTGGCCATGGGGGGGGGCCAGCCGGCCACATGCAGCCCAAAAACAGCGGCAGTCTGCGTAGGTATATCTCAAATATACACTTTTTTTCCCCCAGATTTTGTATGGTGGGCCAAAATTTGGAGGGAAACTTGAATTCATTTCCTCCCCTTTTTTCCCCCTCTTCTCCCCTCTTTTTTCTATATAACGAGCCAGCTCTGGTTAGGGGTAGAAAAAAACCCCTTGAGCCTTGCATTGTATCTCTCTCCCTTACATTTCCAAGC